>BLKR01004653.1:0-12500 GCA_011170035.1 Teleogryllus occipitalis
CCGCCGAGGATCATTTTTGGGATTCGATCCCATGTTCTTCAAACTAACCGGTGAGCGGCAAATTTTTTTGTTACAGATTATATTTAGTATTTGGTTAGGGAAGATTTTAGCGTAGAGATTAAATTATAAATTGCGCTGGCTTGGAAGAAGCGTCACTCTTCCTTGCGCACAGCGTTCGGACGAGGGTAATTTTTGGGATTCGAACCCATGTTAATCAAACTAACAAGTGAGCGGCAAATTTTTTTGTTACAGATTATATTTAGTATTTGGTTAGGGCACATTTTTGCGTAGAGTATAAATTAATAATTGCGCTAGCTTGAAAGAAGCGTCACTCTTCCTTGCGCACAGCGTTCGGACGAGGGTAATTTTTGGGATTCGAACCCATGTTAATCAAACTAACAGGTGAGCGGCAAATTTTTTGTTACAGATTATATTTAGTATTTGGTTAGGGCAGATTTTAGCGTAGAGTTTAAATTATAAATTGCGCTGGCTTGGAAGAAGCGTCACCCTTCCTTGCGCACAGCGTTCGGACGAGGGTTTTTTGTAGATTCGAACCCATGTTAATCAAACTAACAGGTGAGCGGCAAATTTTTTTGTTACAGATTATATTTAGTATTTGGTTAGGGCAGATTTTAGCGTAGAGTTTAAATTGTAAATTGCGCTGGCTTGGAAGAAGCGTCACTCTTCCTTGCGCACAGCGTTCGGACGAGGGTAATTTTTGGGATTCGAACCCATGTTAATCAAACTAAAGGTGAGCGGCAAATTTTTTTGTTACACATTATATTTAGTATTTGGTTAGGGCACATTTTAGCGTAGAGTATAAATTAATAATTGCGCTAGCTTGAAAGAAGCGTCACTCTTCCTTGCACACAGCGTTCGGACGAGGGTAATTTTTGGGATTCGAACCCATGTTAATCAAACTATCAGGTGAGCGGCAAATTTTTTTATTATAGATTATATTGAGTATTTGGTTGGGGCAGATTTTAGCGTAGAGTTTAAATTATAAATTGCGCTGGCTTGGAAGAAGCGTCACTCTTCCTTGCGCACAGCGTTCGGACAAGGGTAATTTTTGGGATTCGAACCCATGTTAATCAAACTAACAGGTGAGCGGCAAATTTTTTTGTTACAGATTATCTTTAGTATTTGGTTGGGGCAGATTTTAGCGTAGAGTTTAAATTATAAATTGCGCTGGCTTGAAAGAAGCGTCACTCTTCCTTGCGCACAGCGTTCGGACGAGGGTAATTTTTGGGATTCGAACCCATGTTAATCAAACTAACAGGTGAGCGGCAAATTTTTTTGTTACAGATTATATTTAGTATTTGGTTAGGGCAGATTTTAGCGTAGAGTTTAAATTATAAATTGCGCTGGCTTGGAAGAAGCGTCACTCTTCCTTGCGCACAGCGTTCGGACGAGGGTAATTTTTGGGATTCGAACCCATGTTAATCAAACTAACAGGTGAGCGGCAAATTTTTTTGTTACAGATTATATTTAGTATTTGGTTAGGGCAGATTTTAGCGTAGAGTTTAAATTATAAATTGCGCTGGCTTGGAAGAAGCGTCACTCTTCCTTGCGCACAGCGTTCGGACGAGGGTAATTTTTGGGATTCAAACCCATGTTAATCAAACTAACAGGTGAGCGGCAAATTTTTTTATTATAGATTATATTTAGTATTTGGTTAGGGCAGATTTTAGCGTAGAGTTTAAATTATAAATTGCGCTGGCGTGAAGAAGCGTCACTCTTCTTGCGCACAGCGTTCGACGAGGTAATTTTTGGATTCAAACCCATGTTAATCAAACTCAACAGGTGAGCGGCAAATTTTTTTGTTACAAGATTATATTTAGTATTTGTTTAGGGAGCAGATTTTGAAGCGTAGAGTTTATAAATTGCGCTGGCGTGGAAAGAAGCGTCAAATTTCCGTATCAGCGTTCGGACGAGGGTAATTTTGGGATTTCCCGAACCATGTTAATCAAACTCAAACAGGTGAGCGGCAAATTTTTTTATTATAGATTGGTATTTAGTATTTGGTTAGGGTTAAGATTTTAGCGTAGAGTTTAAATTAGAAATTGCGCTGGCTTGGAAGAAGCGTCACTCTTCCTTGCGCACAGCGTTCGGACGAGGGTAATTTTTGGGATTCGAACCCCGGTCAGGGCAAATTTTGTTATTATAGATTATATTTAGTATTTGTTTAGGACACATTTTAGCGTAGAGTTTAAATTATAAATTGCGCTGGCTTGGAAAGAGCGTCACTCTTCCTTGGGCACAGCGTTCCGCCGAGGATCATTTTTGGGATTCGATTCAATGTTCTTCAAACTAACCGGTGAGCGGCAAATTTTTTTGTTACAGATTATATTTAGTATTTGGTTAGGGCAGATTTTAGCGTAGAGTTTAAATTATAAATTGCGCTGGCTTGGAAGAAGCGTCACTCTTCCTTGCGCACAGCGTTCGGACGAGGGTAATTTTTGGGATTCGAACCCATGTTAATCAAACTAACAGGTGAGCGGCAAATTTTTTTGTTACAGATTATATTTAGTATTTGGTTAGGGCAGATTTTAGCGTAGAGTTTAAATTATAAATTGCGCTGGCTTGGAAGAAGCGTCACTCTTCCTTGCGCACAGCGTTCGGACGAGGGTAATTTTTGGGATTCGAACCCATGTTAATCAAACTAACAGGTGAGCGGCAAATTTTTTTGTTACAGATTATATTTAGTATTTGGTTAGGGCAGATTTTGCGTAGAGTTAAATTAAAATTGCGCTGGCTTGGAAGAAGCGTCACTCTTCCTTGCGCACAGCGTTCGGACGAGGGTAATTTTTGGGATCGAACCCATGTGAATCAAACTAACAGGTGAGCGGCAAATTTTTTTGTTACAGATTATATTTAGTATTTGGTTAGGGCAGATTTTAGCGTAGAGTTTAAATTATAAATTGCGCTGGCTTGAAAGAAGCGTCACTCTTCCTTGCGCACAGCGTTCGGACGAGGGTAATTTTTGGGATTCGAACCCATGTTAATCAAACTAACAGGTGAGCGGCAAATTTTTTTATTATAGATTATATTTAGTATTTGGTTAGGGCAGATTTTAGCGTAGAGTTTAAATTATAAATTGCGCTGGCTTGGAAGAAGCGTCACTCTTCCTTGCGCACAGCGTTCGGACGAGGGTAATTTTTGGGATTCGAACCCATGTTAATCAAACTAACAGGTGAGCGGCAAATTTTTTTATTACAGATTATATTTAGTATTTGGTTAGGGAAGATTTTAGCGTAGAGTTTAAATTATAAATTGCGCTGGCTTGGAAGAAGCGTCACTCTTCCTTGCGCACAGCGTTCGGACGAGGGTAATTTTTGGGATTCAAACCCATGTTAATCAAACTAACAGGTGAGCGGCAAATTTTTTTGTTACAGATTATATTTAGTATTTGTTTAGGGCAGATTTTAGCGTAGAGTTTAAATTATAAATTGCGCTGGCGTGGAAGAAGCGTCACTCTTCCTTGCACACAGCGTTCGGACGAGGGTAATTTTTGGGATTCGAACCCATGTTAATCAAACTAACAGGTGAGCGGCAAATTTTTTTATTATAGATTATATTTAGTATTTGGTTAGGGCAGATTTTAGCGTAGAGTTTAAATTATAAATTGCGCTGGCTTGAAAGAAGCGTCACTCTTCCTTGCGCACAGCGTTCGGACGAGGGTAATTTTTGGGATTCGATCCCACGTTATTCAACCAAACCGGTCAGCGGCAAATTTTGTTATTATAGATTATATTTAGTTTTTGGTTTAGGGCAGATTTTAGCGTAGAGTTTAAATTATAAATTGCGCTGGCTTGGAAGAAGCGTCATTCTTCCTTGCGCACAGCGTTCGGACGAGGGTAATTTTTGGGATTCGAACCCATGTTAATCAAACTAACAGGTGAGCGGCAATTTTTTTTGTTACAGATTATATTTAGTATTTGGTTAGGGCACATTTTGGCGTAGAGTTAAATTATAATTGCGCTGCTTGAAAGAAGCGTCACTCTTCCTTGCGCACAGCGTTCGGACGAGGGTAATTTTTGGGATTCGAACCCATGTTAATCAAACTAACAGGTGAGCGGCAAATTTTTTTGTTACAGATTATATTTAGTATTTGGTTAGGGCAGATTTTAGCGTAGAGTTTAAATTATAAATTGCGCTGGCTTGGAAGAAGCGTCACTCTTCCTTGCGCACAGCGTTCGGACGAGGGTAATTTTTGGGATTCGAACCCATGTTAATCAAACTAACAGGTGAGCGGCAAATTTTTTTGTTACAGATTATATTTAGTATTTGGTTAGGGCAGATTTTAGCGTAGAGTTTAAATTATAAATTGCGCTGGCTTGGAAGAAGCGTCACTCTTCCTTGCGCACAGCGTTCGGACGAGGGTAATTTTTGGGATTCGAACCCATGTTAATCAAACTAAAGGTGAGCGGCAAATTTTTTTGTTACACATTATATTTAGTATTTGGTTAGGGCACATTTTGCGTAGAGTATAAATTAATAATTGCGCTAGCTTGAAAGAAGCGTCACTCTTCCTTGCACACAGCGTTCGGACGAGGGTAATTTTTGGGATTCGAACCATGTTAATCAAACTAACAGGTGAGCGGCAAATTTTTTTGTTACAGATTATATTTAGTATTTGGTTAGGGCAGATTTTAGCGTAGAGTTTAAATTATAAATTGCGCTGGCTTGGAAGAAGCGTCACTCTTTCTTGCGCACAGCGTTCGGACGAGGGTAATTTTTGGGATTCGAACCCATGTTAATCAAACTAACAGGTGAGCGGCAAATTTTTTTGTTACAGATTATATTTAGTATTTGGTTAGGGCAGATTTTAGCGTAGAGTTTAAATTATAAATTGCGCTGGCTTGGAAGGAGCGTCACTCTTCCTTGCGCACAGCGTTCGGACGAGGATAATTTTTGGGATTCGAACCCATGTTAATCAACCTAACAGGTGAGCGGCAAATTTTTTGTTACAGATTATATTTAGTATTTGGTTAGGGCAGATTTTAGCGTAGAGTTTAAATTATAAATTGCGCTGGCTTGGAAGAAGCGTCACTCTTCCTTGCGCACAGCGTTCGGACGAGGGTAATTTTTGGGATTCGAACCCATGTTAATCAAACTAACAGGTGAGCGGCAAATTTTTTTGTTACAGATTATATTTAGTATTTGGTTAGGGCAGATTTTAGCGTAGAGTTTAAATTATAAATTGCGCTGGCTTGGAAGAAGCGTCACTCTTCCTTGCGCACAGCGTTCGGACGAGGGTAATTTTTGGGATTCGAACCCATGTTAATCAAACTAACAGGTGAGCGGCAAATTTTTTGTTACAGATTATATTTAGTATTTGGTTAGGGCAGATTTTAGCGTAGAGTTTAAATTATAAATTGCGCTGGCTTGGAAGAAGCGTCACTCTTCCTTGCGCACAGCGTTCGGACGAGGGTAATTTTTGGGATTCGAACCCATGTTAATCAAACTAACAGGTGAGCGGCAAATTTTTTTGTTACAGATTATATTTAGTATTTGGTTAGGGCAGATTTTAGCGTAGAGTTTAAATTATAAATTGCGCTGGCTTGGAAGAAGCGTCACTCTTCCTTGCGCACAGCGTTCGGACGAGGGTAATTTTTGGGATTCGAACCCATGTTAATCAAACTAACAGGTGAGCGGCAAATTTTTTTGTTACAGATTATATTTAGTATTTGGTTAGGGCAGATTTTGGCGTAGAGTTTAAATTATAATTGCGCTGGCTTGGAAGAAGCGTCACTCTTCCTTGCGCACAGCGTTCGGACGAGGGTAATTTTTGGGATTCGAACCCATGTTAATCAAACTAACAGGTGAGCGGCAAATTTTTTTGTTACAGATTATATTTAGTATTTGGTTAGGGCAGATTTTAGCGTAGAGTTTAAATTATAAATTGCGCTGGCTTGGAAGAAGCGTCACTCTTCCTTGCGCACAGCGTTCGGACGAGGGTAATTTTTGGGATTCGAACCCATGTTAATCAAACTAACAGGTGAGCGGCAAATTTTTTTTTACAGATTATATTTAGTATTTGGTTAGGGCAGATTTTAGCGTAGAGTTTAAATTATAAATTGCGCTGGCTTGGAAGAAGCGTCACTCTTCCTTGCGCACAGCGTTCGGACGAGGGTAATTTTTGGCATTCGAACCAATGTTAATCAAACTAACAGGTGAGAGGCAAATTTTTTTGTTACAGATTATATTTAGTATTTGGTTAGGGCAGATTTTAGCGTAGAGTTTAAATTATAAATTGCGCTGGCTTGGAAGAAGCGTCACTGTTCCTTGCGCACAGCGTTCGGACGAGGGTAATTTTTGGGATTCGAACCCATGTTAATCAAACTAACAGGTGAGCGGCAAATTTTTTTGTTACAGATTATATTTAGTATTTGGTTAGGGCAGATTTTAGCGTAGAGTTTAAATTATTAATTGCGCTGGCTTGGAAGAAGCGTCACTCTTCCTTGCGCACAGCGTTCGGACGAGGGTAATTTTTGGGATTCGAACCCATGTTAATCAGATTTTAGCGTAGAGTTTAAATTATAAATTGCGCTGGCTTGGAAGAAGCGTCACTCTTCCTTGCGCACAGCGTTCGGACGAGGGTAATTTTTGGGATTCGAACCCATGTTAATCAAACTAAAGGTGAGCGGCAAATTTTTTTGTTACAGATTATATTTAGTATTTGGTTAGGGCAGATTTTAGCGTAGAGTTTAAATTATAAATTGCGCTGGCTTGGAAGAAGCGTCACTCTTCCTTGCGCACAGCGTTCGGACGAGGGTAATTTTTGGGATTCGAACCCATGTTAATCAAACTAACAGGTGAGCGGCAAATTTTTTTGTTACAGATTATATTTAGTATTTGGTTAGGGCAGATTTTAGCGTAGAGTTTAAATTATAAATTGCGCTGGCTTGGAAGAAGCGTCACTCTTCCTTGCGCACAGCGTTCGGACGAGGGTAATTTTTGGGATTCGAACCCATGTTAATCAAACTAACAGGTGAGCGGCAAATTTTTTTGTTATAGATTATATTTAGTATTTGGTTAGGGCAGATTTTAGCGTAGAGTTTAAATTATAAATTGCGCTGGCTTGGAAGAAGCGTCACTCTTCCTTGCGCACAGCGTTCGGACGAGGGTAATTTTTGGGATTCGATCCCACGTTATTCAACCAAACCGGTCAGGGCAAATTTTGTTATTATAGATTATATTTAGTATTTGTTTAGGACACATTTTAGCGTAGAGTTTAAATTATAAATTGCGCTGGCTTGGAAAGAGCGTCACTCTTCCTTGGGCACAGCGTTCCGCCGAGGATCATTTTTGGGATTCGATTCAATGTTCTTCAAACTAACCGGTGAGCGGCAAATTTTTTTGTTACAGATTATATTTAGTATTTGGTTAGGCAGATTTTAGCGTAGAGTTTAAATTATAAATTGCGCTGGCTTGGAAGAAGCGTCACTCTTTCTTGCGCACAGCGTTCGGACGAGGGTAATTTTTGGGATTCGAACCCATGTTAATCAAACTAACATGTGAGCGGCAAATTTTTTTGTTACAGATTATATTTAGTATTTGGTTAGGGCAGATTTTAGCGTAGAGTTTAAAATATAAATTGCGCTGGCTTGGAAGAAGCGTCACTCTTCCTTGCGCACAGCGTTCGGACGAGGGTAATTTTTGGGATTCGAACCCATGTTAATCAAACTAACAGGTGAGCGGCAAATTTTTTTGTTACAGATTATATTTAGTATTTGGTTAGGGCAGATTTTAGCGTAGAGATTAAATTATAAATTGCGCTGGCTTGGAAGAAGCGTCACTCTTCCTTGCGCACAGCGTTCGGACGAGGGTAATTTTTGGGATCGAACCCATGTGAATCAAACTAACAGGTGAGCGGCAAATTTTTTTGTTACAGATTATATTTAGTATTTGGTTAGGGCAGATTTTAGCGTAGAGTTTAAATTATAAATTGCGCTGGCTTGGAAGGAGCGTCACTCTTCCTTGCGCACAGCGTTCGGACGAGGATAATTTTTGGGATTCGAACCCATGTTAATCAACCTAACAGGTGAGCGGCAAATTTTTTTATTATAGATTATATTTAGTATTTGGTTAGGGCAGAATTTAGCGTAGAGTTTAAATTATAAATTGCGCTGGCTTGAAAGAAGCGTCACTCTTCCTTGCACACAGCGTTCGGACGAGGGTAATTTTTGGGATTCGAACCCATGTTAATCAAACTAACAGGTGAGCGGCAAATTTTTTTATTATAGATTATATTTAGTATTTGGTTAGGGCAGATTTTAGCGTAGAGTTTAAATTATAAATTGCGCTGGCGTGGAAGAAGCGTCACTCTTCCTTGCGCACAGCGTTCGGACGAGGGTAATTTTTGGGATTCAAACCCATGTTAATCAAACTAACAGGTGAGCGGCAAATTTTTTTGTTACAGATTATATTTAGTATTTGTTTAGGGCAGATTTTAGCGTAGAGTTTAAATTATAAATTGCGCTGGCGTGGAAGAAGCGTCACTCTTCCTTGCGCACAGCGTTCGGACGAGGGTAATTTTTGGGATTCGAACCCATGTTAATCAAACTAACAGGTGAGCGGCAAATTTTTTGTTACAGATTATATTTAGTATTTGGTTAGGGCAGATTTTAGCGTAGAGTTTAAATTATAAATTGCGATGGCTTGGAAGAAGCATTACTCTTCCTTGCGCACAGCGTTCAGACGAGGGTAATTTTTGGGATTCGAACCCACGTTATTCAACCAAACCGGTCAGCGGCAAATTTTGTTATTATAGATTTTATTTAGTTTTTGGTTAGGGCAGATTTTAGCGTAGAGTTTAAATTATAAATTGCGCTGGCTTGGAAGAAGCGTCATTCTTCCTTGCGCACAGCGTTCGGACGAGGGTAATTTTTGGGATTCGAACCCATGTTAATCAAACTAACAGGTGAGCGGCAATTTTTTTTGTTACAGATTATATTTAGTATTTGGTTAGGGCACATTTTGGCGTAGAGTATAAATTAATAATTGCGCTAGCTTGAAAGAAGCGTCACTCTTCCTTGCACACAGCGTTCGGACGAGGGTAATTTTTGGGATCGAACCCATGTGAATCAAACTAACAAGTGAGCGGCAAATTTTTTTGTTACAGATTATATTTAGTATTTGGTTAGGGCACATTTTAGCGTAGAGTTTAAATTATAAATTGCGCTGGCTTGGAATTAGCGTCACTCTTTCTTGCGCACAGCGTTCGGACGAGGGTAATTTTTGGCATTCGAACCAATGTTAATCAAACTAACAGGTGAGAGGCAAATTTACAGATTACGTATAGTATTGGGTTAGGGCACATTTTAGCGTAGAGTATAAATTAATAATTGCGCTAGCTTGAAAGAAGCGTCACTCTCCCTTGCACACAGCGTTCGGCCGAGGGTCATTTTTGGGATTCGAACCCACGTTATTCAAACTAACCAGTGAGCGGCAAATTTTTTTATTATAGATTATATTTATTATTTGTTTACGGCACATTTTGGCGTAGAGTATGAATTTCAAATTGCGCTGGCTTGGAAGGAGCGTCACTCTTCCATGCGCACAGCGTTCGAGCGAGGGTCATTTTTGGGATTCGAACTCATGTTATTCAAACTAACCGGTGAGCGGCAAATTTTTTTATTACAGATTATATTTAGTATTTGTTTTGGGAAGATTTTAGCGTAGAGTTTAAATTATAAATTGCGCTGGCTTGGAATTAGCGTCACTCTTCCTTGCGCACAGCGTTCGGACGAGGGTAATTTTTGGGATTCGAACCCATGTTAATCAAACTAACAGGTGAGCGGCAAATTTTTTTGTTACAGATTATATTTAGTATTTGTTTAGGGCAGATTTTAGCGTAGAGTTTAAATTTCAAATTGCGCTGGCTTGGAAGGAGCGTCACTCTTCCTTGCGCACAGCGTTCGGACGAGGATAATTTTGGGATTCGAACCCATGTTAATCAACCTAACCGGTGAGCGGCAAATTTTTTTGTTACAGATTATATTTAGTATTTGGTTAGGGGAGATTTTAGCGTAGAGTTTAAATTATAAATTGCGCTGGCTTGGAAGAAGCGTCACTCTTCCTTGCGCACAGCGTTCGGACGAGGGTAATTTTTTGGATTCGAATCCATGTTAATCAAACTAACAGGTGAGCGGCAAATTTTTTTGTTACAGATTATATTTAGTATTTGGTTAGGGCAGATTTTAGCGTAGAGTTTAAATTATAAATTGCGCTGGCTTGGAAGGAGCGTCACTCTTCCTTGCGCACAGCGTTCGGACGAGGATAATTTTTGGGATTCGAACCCATGTTAATCAACCTAACCGGTGAGCGGCAAATTTTTTTGTTACAGATTATATTTAGTATTTGGTTAGGGGAGATTTTAGCGTAGAGTTTAAATTATAAATTGCGCTGGCTTGGAAGAAGCGTCACTCTTCCTTGCGCACAGCGTTCGGACGAGGGTAATTTTTGGGATTCGAACCCATGTTAATCAAACTAACAGGTGAGCGGCAAATTTTTTTGTTACAGATTATATTTAGTATTTGGTTAGGGCAGATTTTAGCGTAGAGTTCAAATTATAAATTGCGCTGGTTTGGAAGAAGCGTCACTCTTCCTTGCGCACAGCGTTCGGACGAGGGTAATTTTTGGGATTCGAACCCATGTTAATCAAACTAACAGGTGAGCGGCAAATTTTTTTGTTACAGATTATATTTAGTATTTGGTTAGGGCAGATTTTAGCGTAGAGTTTAAATTATCATTTGCGCTGGCTTGGAAGAAGCGTCACTCTTCCTTGCGCACAGCGTTCGGACGAGGGTAATTTTTGGGATTCGAACCCATGTTAATCAAACTAACAGGTGAGCGGCAAATTTTTTTGTTACAGATTATATTTAGTATTTGGTTAGGGCAGATTTTAGCCTAGAGTTTAAATTATAAATTGCGCTGGCTTGGAAGAAGCGTCACTCTTCCTTGCGCACAGCGTTCGGACGAGGGTAATTTTTGGGATTCGAACCCATGTTAATCAAACGAACAGGTGAGCGGCAAATTTTTTTGTTACAGATTATATTTAGTATTTGGTTAGGGCAGATTTTAGCGTAGAGTTTAAATTATAAATTGCGCTGGCTTGGAAGAAGCGTCACTCTTCCTTGCGCACAGCGTTCGGACGAGGGTAATTTTTGGGATTCGAACCCATGTTAATCAAACTAACAGGTGAGCGGCAATTTTTTTTGTTACAGATTATATTTAGTATTTGGTTAGGGCAGATTTTAGCGTAGAGTTTAAATTATAAATTGCGCTGGCTTGGAAGAAGCGTCACTCTTCCTTGCGCACAGCGTTCGGACGAGGGTAATTTTTGGGATTCGAACCCATGTTAATCAAACTAACAGGTGAGCGGCAAATTTTTTTGTTACAGATTATATTTAGTATTTGGTTAGGGCAGATTTTAGCGTAGAGTTTAAATTATAAATTGCGCTGGCTTGGAAGAAGCGTCACTCTTCCTTGCGCACAGCGTTCGGACGAGGGTAATTTTTGGGATTCGAACCCATGTTAATCAAACTAACAGGTGAGCGGCAAATTTTTTTGTTACAGATTATATTTAGTATTTGGTTAGGGCAGATTTTAGCGTAGAGTTTAAATTAGAAATTGCGCTGGCTTGGAAGAAGCGTCACTCTTCCTTGCGCACAGCGTTCGGACGAGGGTAATTTTTGGGATTCGATCCCACGTTATTCAACCAAACCGGTCAGGGGCAAATTTTGTTATTATAGATTATATTTAGTATTTGTTTAGGACACATTTTAGCGTAGAGTTTAAATTATAAATTGCGCTGGCTTGGAAAGAGCGTCACTCTTCCTTGGGCACAGCGTTCCGCCGAGGATCATTTTTGGGATTCGATTCAATGTTCTTCAAACTAACCGGTGAGCGGCAAATTTTTTTGTTACAGATTATATTTAGTATTTGGTTAGGCAGATTTTAGCGTAGAGTTTAAATTATAAATTGCGCTGGCTTGGAAGAAGCGTCACTCTTTCTTGCGCACAGCGTTCGGACGAGGGTAATTTTTGGGATTCGAACCCATGTTAATCAAACTAACATGTGAGCGGCAAATTTTTTTGTTACAGATTATATTTAGTATTTGGTTAGGGCAGATTTTAGCGTAGAGTTTAAAATATAAATTGCGCTGGCTTGGAAGAAGCGTCACTCTTCCTTGCGCACAGCGTTCGGACGAGGGTAATTTTTGGGATTCGAACCCATGTTAATCAAACTAACAGGTGAGCGGCAAATTTTTTTGTTACAGATTATATTTAGTATTTGGTTAGGGCAGATTTTAGCGTAGAGATTAAATTATAAATTGCGCTGGCTTGGAAGAAGCGTCACTCTTCCTTGCGCACAGCGTTCGGACGAGGGTAATTTTTGGGATCGAACCCATGTGAATCAAACTAACAGGTGAGCGGCAAATTTTTTTGTTACAGATTATATTTAGTATTTGGTTAGGGCAGATTTTAGCGTAG
>BLKR01004653.1:17500-75000 GCA_011170035.1 Teleogryllus occipitalis
CTATTACAGATGATATGAGACCGTTTGGTTGTGTTACAGCATCACTAGTTTGATAAGTAGAGAAAAATATATTGAGACTGATGGGACGAAAGCTTAAACTGACTGCCCAGTTTGCCTGTCTGAAAGTTCGGCCTCCCGCGCCGCTGGCCGCCGGGTTTGGCCGTTCGGCCGAGTCGAGGGAGGGCCCAGAAGGGTAGGGGTGAAGCAAGGGTAGCGGGAAGGGGGAGGGGGATCAGGTATTTTTTTTCGAAATTTCACTTTACGCCGCTCCTATTCAACCGATTTGCATGATTGACACGGCGTTGGATTCAGGAAGCACGTCGTCATCGCGCTATAAGCCCACATTTTTTAATTTCTTCCCGGAACTATGAGAAATCATTTCAAATATTTTGGGGGAAATATGTTTTGAAAAAACGGCAACGTAGCGTGAATTTTATTTTAAAAAGGAGTCCAACGCCGTTTACAAATCGAAAATCGGACAATTTGTTCAGACGCTATCGGTCTAGTAAATTTTGCTTATTTTGGTGCTGCCACGTGGTGGCGACAAATTGAACTAGTGTCGGTACATTTAGCCTTAAAAACACAGCATTTACTGAAGGGACACTGACTGTTTCGTCAGTCAGTGTAGGTGGCACTCTCTCCAGATATTTTAGTAGTGGGTATAGAAACTTGTACTTTTAACCTTAAATTTGCACAGCGAGTTTATGGAAAATACTGTATAGCAAAAGTTTGAGTAAAAAAGTTTCGAATCAATGTGTTTCTTGACACCCTTTGCAAAACATTCTGGAAGTGCCGAATCATGTGGCAACACGACACTAGTAAATATTTCGGAGGGGTCCTTTCCGAGCGAAGTCGAAACGAATGTTGTGAAAAGAAATGCGGTGAACCCTCGTTGGTGATAAAAGGAACTATTCAACTTGTTATCAAACTTCATAAGATGCCTTGTTTCTAATTGTCATTATTTATGTTAATGAATATGTGTATGCTTGTAATGTAGGCCTGTATGAATGGGAATGTGTGGGGGGGAGAGGGGGAGGCATTGCACACCCTAATAGTATGACGAGTATGACCACGAGCCGCCACTGTTGCCAGTGCATTTCGTTCTGCCCGCTGTGCTCTCTGAATCTGAATCAGTGAATTGTCGCTGATTCTATCAGTGAGAGCAAATTCACTGATATCTTCAGTCGAAATGTGTAGTTTCGCTGTCAATCAGTGAATATGAGAACCTTTTCGTAAAGACCGCCAGCATTTCACTGGTTGTGTGGTAAAGTGCCGCGCCACCATACCGACTGATCGTCCAGTCATTCACGTGCTCTGTTGTGTAAGCAAAATCCCACGAGTGAAATAGGTTTCCTGTGAGAAAACTGACCTGTGTCTGAAGATTGTTTTAATTGCGTTAGGTAAGTAGTTTTCGCTTTTCTGTGACTCGTCTTGTTGATAACTGTGAGAAGTTTTATTTTATGGTGAACATTTAGCCATACTAAGAAAAAGGTTATGAACACGTGATTAATACCACGTATTTGTTTTTGTTATTAACTTGGAAACTTCTTATGTAACTTAAGAGTTTTAATGTAACTGTTTGGTGATACAGTGTGAAATATCAGACGTGCAGTATATAATTTCGTTTATGAAAGTTGTGAAAAGTCCAAAATGCTCTCGATTACACCACAGCAGAGCCGGGCATGCCAGCAAACTATTAACTCTTTCTTTGGTTTTTCCAATTTAGTTTAATGACATCAGTCCAAGAGTGAAGTTTTGAAGAAGTGTAAGAGAAAGTGCTGGAGCTAACTGGGGACTCTTTAACACAGTGAATATTTTGAAAGGTATTTTAATTTTCCAAAGACTGCTGTAATACTGATTTATTTTGATCAATATTCCTTGCTTTCGGTTGATCCCGGGTTTAGGGTGGCACGGTTCCTTTGGTTCCTTTTATGATTCATTATTTCTCGCGATTCCTATGTTTATACTTGTGCGGTTCACTATAACAACTGAAATATTTATGTTCAATGTTCAATGAGAAGTCACATGATAATTTGTTGGCGTGGAATTGTGTGTATTTTCGCATTTCAAGTCTTCTTCAAATTGTGTGTCTACTGAGATGGAAGGTATGAATTTTCTTAAAAGTGAGTGTTCCCTTTAAAATAAATTCTCTTAAAAGTGAGAGGGAGATACAGAGTGAGTCCCTTCCCCGAGCGCGCGCTTGCTGATGGAGCGCTGGGTGACCTTCGGTGGCGGTCTGTTACATTCAAAATATCCGTTAAGAACTGGTCGCAAAAGAATCAAAATTTCTCAAACAAATCTTTATCTAACATATGACAATATGTATATCATTGGATTCGTATTTTTACGCTCTTTATGATAGACTGAAAAAATATGTATTGTTCCATTTGAAAAACAGTTACCTCAAATATCTTGTAAAATACAAGTGATAAAACAGAAATAAGCACAGGTGTCAGTTAGCCCTATTTTCTCATGCACTCTCGTGAAAACTGCATTTCAATATCTTCAACCGTGCAAAAGTTACAGGGGGTGCTAAAGTTACGTGACTCATCCTGTATAATACAGCGTGAGCGCCGGAGCGACAGGCGCGATCCAGGTCTCAAGAGCGAGGGCCGGAAGGCCCTCGCGAACGTAGCACGTTGGATCCGTCGGGTAGCGACGTGCGGTAGCACGTCGCGGACCACTTGGTGAAAAAAATGCGTTGGTTAACGAATTGTGTAGGTTATAAAATTAAATTTGTAGCGTGAAAAATACGAATAATCAGTTCAGTTAATGAGAGTACGTTGCTACGGAGATTTATTCGTACAGGGGGCTTTGGAGCAGTGGGGTAGCTATTCTCCCGATCTACCTTTTTTTAAAAATAATTATATTTATTGCTGTAACATCATGAACTTAACTACACGCGACTACTACGTATAAACAAGGATTCAGTTCATGGAGTCGATTCTCTTCTAATGAACCGAATCAGTGAATCGAAGGAACCGTGCCACCCTAAACTCGGGATTTACCCTTGCTTTCCTTAGTCACTAAACACGTTATTTTTTACTCATTTACGTGGCGAGGCTAGTTTTGCAGAATGGAGGGGGAGTGCAGATGGTACATCAAAGCCATTTGCCACTCCTGAGGTTCCCAATCCAGACCTCACAATAATTCTGTCGGTATGATTTTGTATGTATCTGAAATTAAAGTAACCATTTTGTCCTCACATAACTTCTTGACCTTTCTATGTTTTTGTTTTAGGAGGGCTCTAATTTGCATCTGGAGGAATTGGAAAGGAGAAAAACCTTCAAGACAAATGTCCAGCAATATTTGATATGGGTGAAAGGATAGAAAAACTATTCTTGTTTTGTTCAGGGTGATTGTTGATTTTAACATCTGCCCTTCCTTTTTTTTAATAATAGAATATTCCTTCACCCATTGCAGCATTTGACTTACTGTTTAAATTAATATTTACAACAAATTTGGCATACTCAACATCAGTAGCAATTTTTTCATTTTTAGCAGTATATAATGATTATAACCTTCAAGTATTTAATTTGAAATAGAAACTCAGTTGGGTTTCTGTAATACCCCCCCCCCCTCCTGGGAAATGAACAATGCTTCTATAATTGTTCAATTATCATAACCTTCTACCATTGGAGTTAGTTTTGTTATATCATAGAAATTGGATTCTTTTGTTCTGTGTCCGGTATTGACTTCATAGATTGACTTTGCAATTTTCCCAGTATAGAGTATGGCCCAATTCTCAATTCATCTAATTTCTTCCTATTCAGGTGATTTTCATGTTCTATGTACACAAGATCTCCCTTTTTTAATTCAATTTGTCTCCTGTGTAGGTTGAATATTTTTTTGTTGTCATTATGAAGTTTTATTGTATTCTTGAGTGCTATTTTCCTCTCTCTTTCTAAATCTTCAACTGTGCATTTTATTTTTAATTCATGTGGTAGAATATTTATGGTTTTACCCTCTAGCAAGTATTTTGGCGAGAATTTTGTCTCTGTATGCTCTGTCTCTTATTTCTCCACAGCTTTTTTGACAATAGTTGTCCATGTAGCCTTTTTGTCAGTTTCATTCATAATACATCTTATTTTATTCACTAAAATCTGGTTTAATCTTTCATTGAGACCATTGGAGGAAGGTGCATCTATGGCAGTAAAAATCAATTTTATTTTTTTCTTTACTAGGAATTGTTTTAATTCGTTTGAATTTATTCCTGGATATTGATCCGTTAGTACCATCTGGACATCATGGTTTTTTGTTACTTCCTCAGTTAGTTTTACGAAATCATCAGCGTTTTGATTTTTTGGTGTTAAAATATAAGCATATCTTGTGAAATGGTCGACCAGTAGGTGTAGGTATTTTTTTGTTGACCAGGATCCTCCGTAACCTCCGATGGTATCTCAAGAAACTATCTTGAATGGGTTGGTTGCTTGACCTAGGTGTGATATTAATCCAAATTTTGATTTTCTTCATGATTTATTCTTTAAGCAGATGTCACAAGTTTCACAAATCTTCTCTGTTTATGATTATATTTTTCGCTGTAAAGAATGGTGTTACTTAATTTATCATCTGTGCTCTTCCCAGGTGACAATAAGTATTGTGTACATATTTTAGTAATATTTTACTAAATTCTTCTGATAATGAGAGTTTTTCTCTTCTTTTTAATTTTTATAATAAATTTCATTTTTTAATATTAGTTTTTTCTTATTGTTTTGTAGTTCTGTGCATCTTCTTTGATCCTTTTTTATGTCTTCTAAGTTCACTAGGTTTACAATTTTTAATATGTCATCTGAATTTTCATCAGGCTCTTGAACTGGATGCCTGCTTAAACAATCTGCCTCTTGGTTTAATTTTCCAGGATTATATTTAACTTTAATATTGTATTGGGACAGATAGTATGTCAAATCACCCAGTTCTTCATCTGTTATTGCTTTTATTTTTAAATTTTTTAAACGTTTATGTTTGGAGTGTACCAAAAATTCTCTTCCAAGTAGCCAATGTTGCCAATATATCACAACCTTTTTTATTGTCAAGCACTCAAGGTAAATTGCTTTTTTTCCCATTTGAGCTTCACTTACTTCTTTCGAAAAATATGCCACTGGCTTATTATCCCCATTTTCGTCCTTGTTTTAGTACAGCTCCAATTTCTTTATGCATGTGTTCTTTTTCCAATTGTTCCATTCTGATTCTACTGTATTTTTCAAAATCATACTTGAGTACCAATCTGCGCTTGCATTGTCAAGGGAAAATTTTAGAATTTTTCTTCCACAAAACAGCATTCACTCTTTTTCAAATTCGTTTATCCATTGTTGTGCGTTTGAGTTTCTTCCATTAAATATATCGATAATAAAATCATTGGCAATTTTTCTAAAATTTTTTACTTCTTACCTTACCAAATATTTGTGTTGTAATGAGCTCCTTGTGAAGGTTTGTGTTTTGGAGTTCATCTGGTAAGCCATTTAAAGTTTTTACCTCAGGTAAATTAATAGCTTAAAACTTGCGCTTCTTGACACATGCCATCATTCATCAATTGTCTTCTGGTCTTTGAAATCAGTCGCCAGGTGACTCCATTGTGGTGTCAGGTATCAGTCATTTGTTCGGTAGCATGGCAGATTCGAATTTTTAGGAAACGACATTCAATAATCTTGGTTTTCTTTATACACATATATATGTGTATATATACATGTGTATACATATATATGTATATATGTACATATGAAATAGAAACAAGGCATGCAGTGCTGTTAACATTTCCAATTTAAAGTTTGGCAATGCTGGGATTTTGGGATTTTAATTATGAAAATTATAATTAGCAGAGGAAGCTGATTAAGTTGCCCTAAAACTTGCCAAATACTTGTAATATATCAAGTGTTTATTTGTATTTTTACTTTATAAATTTTGATAGATTTAATGTCCTTTATTTCTTTTTATTGTAAAATTCACATTAAAATCCATTGAAATGTATTTATATGTATGTATTTAAATTTTAAGAGTCCTTTCTTTCACTACTTCCCAACTTTCTTTTCAGAATTTGTTGTATTGTCACCAGAATTTTCAATAATATATACATAAAAGAAAGAGTGTTAACTGCAGGCCAGTTTTTCTCCGTAGTGAGTTTTGAAAAGTTTCTGAACATCGGTTTTCTTCTGTTGTATGTTTTTCATTGGTTTAAATAAAGACTTGTATTCACCTATCTCACTTAAAAAGGCAGTATCTCCCTTCAAAATTATCTTAATTCCAACATCTCTTTACCAGTATTCCTTTCATTGAAAAGCCAATTTTTTGTAAGTTAATGATCTAACAAAACTCTCCCTACCCTAAGCATAATGTGACTTAAGGAACTAAACCATAACATCGCAATTTTTTTTTATGTGATAATGTTGAAGACAATAAATGAACAGATATGTGGATTGCACTCACATGAAATAGTATACAGATCTATTATTACCTCAATTTACAATTTTTTTTTTCTGAGTTAAGATTCTGAGTGACTCAATATCTATTGCCATAATATGTATATGTCTATTGTATTTGTTTTTTAGTTAATAATTACAGTGCTGTTCAAGTAGATCATTTTCCCATAAAATCTTTCAATAAATTTGTGCCTAATTAACTTTCTTTACACAATATGTCACTACCCCTGTACTATACTGCACAAACCCAACAATCCTACTATTGAGATATCAAGGGAAAAATACTTCAAATACAGATATAAATTTATTGTATTGTATTTATTAAATTTTTATGTTTTTGAAGCATTTGTTTAAAGCAATACAGTGATTTCTCAGTTGTAGGATTTTTGGGTTTGTGCATTACAGTACTGGAGAAGCGATGTGATACTTTACTGATTCAAATAAGTGAAGCCTTATTTTCACTGATTGCAACAGCTATTTATTCCACTGATTCAATTAGTTGTCACAGATTTCACTGATTCAAAAAGTGGACCCGTTTTTCACTGCTTCGTTCAGTTCAATTCACTGATTGCCAGTGGCAGGGTTATAACTGACACAATCAGCGAATAGTCACTGTCAATCAGTAGTTTTTCACTGATTCAGGCTGAGAGAGTGGGCTGCGTTTTATACTGATCACCCAGGTATAAGCTCATTATTGACCTGCATTGCCAAATCCTACATTCCCAACATGTTAAAGTCAGGATTAAACTACTGTTATTACCTGAATGCAACAATAAAAAAAATTGTAGATTGTACACTCAACAACAGCAAATAAATGTAGTGAGAGGTGAGGATAAATTATAGTTTTAGTGTTGTGTAAGGTGGGAGACGACGCATCACTTTAGTATGGGACAAAATGATTGGCCTTCATTTTATTGTATGTGTTAAATAAGTGTTCTTAGCAAATTAATAACCAGTTCTGAAGTGACTTTTAAATTTGGCAGGTTATTTTATTAAATGTTGACTATTCTGGATTGCTTCAAAATTTAGGATTATATTCTTTAAATAATATTGATTAATTTCACACACACGGAGATAATTACTCAGTATCACTGGTGACTGACAGTGATACAAGGGAGGGGAAAATAAGTAGATGCAGACTTTGCTTGCATGCCCAAAAATAAAATATCATAAAATCATGTATAAAAATAAAATAAAAATGCACATTTAATTAAATTTTGTAAAATTACCTATACCAATTCAGAAAATGGAAACAGCAGGATTACCTCTAGTGAAGTCATTAGTACATACTTACATACTTATTGCACTAAATCAGAAGGAAATTCCCATTGGCCTTTTCTTAGATTTGTCAAAAGCCTTTGACATCATTGATCATCACATACTTCTAACAAAACTAGAAATGCTAGGGATCCGAGGCATTGCAGGCCAGTGGATTAAATCATATTTATCAAACTGTAGCCAAGTAGTTACCCTCCAGCACACTAAAGATAACAAAATCTCCTCGTACTACTCCAACCCTCAGATGATAAATTGTGGAGTCCCGCAAGGATCCATCCTAGGGCCAATATTATTCCTTATATACATAAACGACATGCCTTTGGCTTCGAAAAATAACAAAACAATTTTGTTTGCAGATGACACAAACATAATCATAAAAGCAAAAACGCAACAATTATTAGAAAAAGAAACTCAAGAAACGTTGCATGCACTAGTAAAATGGTTTCAAGACAACAAACTTATCATAAACACCAGCAAAACAGTCTCTAAATTTCATGAATCCCCGATCCAAAGAAAAACTCTCCCAGCATTTGCTCATAAATAATAATCCTGTAAAAATATCACAGGAAACTACCTTCCTTGGTCTAACAATCCAAGAAAACCTAAAATGGAATGCTCACATTTCAAATCTTAATAAGCAGCTCACCAAATCTTGTTATGCCCTATACACCCTCAGGTCAAGCTCCAACATTGAGACTCTTAGGACAATGTATTATGCAAATGTGCACTCACACTTGAAATATGGATTAATATTTTGGGGAAATGCCCCTGAAAGCACTCGTACATTTATTATCCAAAAAAGAATACTGCGAACAATGACTAGCACTCATAAGCTGGAGTCTTGCAAACCCTTGTTCAAAAAATTAAGGATTCTTCCACTACCGTGCATGTACATATTTGAAATAGTTGTCTTCACAAAGAAGATTCTCATGGAAAACAAAGACACTTTCACTCTAAATTCAGGTGTACACAACTATAACACTCGACAAAAGGATAACCTACATGTTCCCCATTCTGAAACTACACTTTATCAAAAAGTACCCTAATAGAGGGCATTACACTTTACAACAAATTGAGCCATGATATTAAAGATATGAATACAATACATAGATTTAAAAGTAAATTGAAAGCTTTCCTGCTTAACAACATGTTCTACAGTGTGAAGGAATACACAAATCACACCACTACCTCCCTTAAAAAACAAAAATAAAAATTATAATCCCACTGATTCTGTTTCATGTTGACTGTTCAAGTTGAAGGAAAGAAAAAAGAACTGGCATATCCCATCCTGCCTGTGTTAAATTGCAGTTGGACTGATGTAAAAGGAGAATGCCAAACCAAAATTCTATTTCCTTCATCCTGAATTTGCTAAATGCACTAGGCATCATTAATATCGTTAAATCATTTCTGAATGAATAGTATTTTATTATTAGTATTATTACTATTATAATTGATATTACTATTATAATTGATGTTACTATTATAATTGATGTTACTATTATTAGAATTGTTATTGTTACTATTATTAGAATTGTTATTATTATTATTATTATTATTATTATTATTATTATTATTATTATTATTATTATTATTATTATTATTATTATTGAGTATTGTAAGATCAATGACCAAGTTGATCAGGGTTTTTTGTCCAGTTTCCCTTGATCCTTTGAGCACATGGTCCCTCTTGTTTTGATTTCTGGACAGTAAATGTAACTTCACTCTGCCATATCTGACTCGTCATACACGATTGAAATTGTATCTGTGACTCAATAAATATTATTATTATTATTATTATTATTATTATTATTATTATTATTATTATTATTATTATTATTAAATATTGTTGAAGATATTACAATGTCTTTAAACTTAGTGATTGGACATGCAAGTGTGACTGCCAAGGAAAAATTATATACACCAATAAATTCAAATTCTGATATGCAGAATTTGAAAATGCATAATAAAATTAAATATGAAAAAGCAGAAGGAAAATGACCTCACATAGGCTCAGATTTCATCTTAGAAATATGCTTCAATTACATCTAGTGATGTAGAAGAAAGTTAAAAAAGATTCATTTCTCACTAAAGGATAAATTTGACTACGTAAATTTTAGAAAAATTATTTATTTTTCCTGTTACAAAAGGCAATGAAAAAAAATACCAAGCTAAAATTTGATTGTGCTTGTTTTGTCAAATTTTATCTGGCATATGTACGCAGGTTTTAGCACTTTAAAGGGTGCGAGAATCATGTTGAGTGATATTGAATTGTTTTATTTAAAGAGGAACATATTTTGTTCACTTGACTAGGGAAATTTCTGAAAATTATCAACACAATCTGAGATATTTTCTCTGGTAATTTTGAAGATGAAATACAGCCAGAATCATTGCATGTTTGAGAATGCAATGTTATCCTTACTACATGCCACAAACAGCACACTGTGGAGATCCCTAAATTATAAAAAACCTGAAACCTTTTTTCCTTGGAAAGCAAAGTAAAAATTAATAGTCTTTCAAAAGAACATTACAGATTGTCATACCCCATGAACTTCATTCAGAAATGTAGTTGTAAATCAATGTCCTGAAAAACCAGCATTTTGGTGTTAATGACACTTTTCTAATGGGAATATGAATTTTTTTTATTATTCGTACTTAGTAATTCTGAGAGCACAACTTCATAGTACACATTATAACAAAACAGAATTATAACTCAAGTTATATTACCTAATTTTAAAATAACTCCCTGGTCAAAAATGATTCACACTAAAAAAATTGAACCATTAATGTATATACATTTGTGAATGTTAAATATGAATGAAATCACAAAAGTTCATGATACTTGAAAAATTAGCAATATGTGTATTGGCATCACCCTGAAATATATGTTCATGATCTTGTCAAAGAATGCAATAGGCATTTAGGATTCACGATATCCATGATTATCTGTATCAATGGACCATGGACCATCACCTGTTTCAATGACCAATTTCAATGACTTTTTGTGATCAGCTTCCATCACCTGTGCCAAAAGCCACCTGTAAAATAGAATTAATACAATAGTATTTGAAAATATAATTAAAGTAATAGTTGTTGAAAAATAAAAAAATAGTGTTTTACAGCTTTTTTCAAGGAATGCATTATTATTTTGTTCAATTATTTACAGAACATTATAGGCTTTAGACTCAATTTAAATATGGTAATCAAAATTCTGTACACTTATAACATACACTACACCACAATTAATTCTACAATTTCTAATTGTCATTAATGACATTTCAAGACTATTAAAATTATTTCAATGAATTGGCAACATAGTAAATATTATTTTTTTAATATTTTAATACGAATTTGCAATGAATAATTGAGTATTAAGAACTAATCAAATAACTTAAAATTGTTTTAGTAGGTACTTTTTTGACAATTAAAAAAGCACAAATGAATGCAATATAATGAGTTTGGAAACAAAGCTCTCTTTAACCACTTAACAACATTACAATTTGAATTGAAAGGATTTGAACTGATGAAATTAAACGATATCATTGTTTATCTTGTTCGACATAAAGTTTTAGAGGAATTTTACCATTTATTTACATTAACATAACTTTGAGCCGGATTAGTGGCCAAGTTTTGTACATTATGTCCAATAGAAATGCACATTAAAATGAATTTCTTTTATTACAACACATGATAGAAATATATACATACCTTAAAGTTACAATTCCATTCCACCATTCTCTGAGAATCTTGGTTGACAATTCTTGCTTGATTTGAAATAGGTGGTGTAAATGTAGGTATCACTTCAAATGTAGGTACCAGAATATCTAAAACAAGCAGTACTGCCATTGATCAAATAATAATAGACACAAATGATTGCAGCTATTCAGTTGTTACATATAACACAGGCTTTAGTGACCACACAGCACAAATTCTCAAACTCAAATTGGACACTAAAGTTATTAAGGAAACACTTTATAGAGAAACTCAAAACTTCTCTCAGGAAAACCTTGACAAATTCAACTCCCTAATAAGTTCAGAAAACTGGGAGGAGGTGTACAAAGCAACAGACACAAATACCAAATTCAACTTATTCATAAACATATTCCGAAGTTATTTCAACACTGTTTTCCCACAAACACTGAAGAAAATAACAAGCAAAAACCACAAATCATGGATAACTAAAGGAATCAAAACATCATGTGAAAGGAAACGAAACATGCATGAAACCATCCTTCATCACGAATGTAGTTCTGATTTCATTGCTTATTACAAAACATACAAAAGTATCTTAAAGAAAGTAATTAAACAGGCCAAACTGTTAATGAATGATCGACACATTGCCAAAGCACGAAACAAAACAAAAGCAATGTGGAACATTGTAAAAAATACTCTAAAAACAGAAACACCAAAAACATTGAACTTAACTACAAGAACAATGTTCTGCGCAACCCACAGCAAGTAGCAAACACTTTCAATAGACATTTCTCAGAAATTGTAGAAAAGTTAATACACTGCAATTCTGTAAATAATATAAATATGCAGTCAAATATACCCACATCACCAAATGCAAAGTCCATATATATCTCTGAAGCATCACCTGCAGAAATACAGAAAATCATAAATAAAATGAAAAACAAATCCTCTACAGGACTGGATAATATCCCTGACATACTCATTAAACATTCAGCAACATATATACTAGAACCGCTCACACACATTTGTAATCACTCCTTAATGACAGGTAGCTTACCAGAAATTCTCAAAAAAGCAAAAGTTAAGCCACTATTCAAAAAAGGCAACACCCACGATCTCATGAATTACAGACCAATATCCTTACTATCTGGATTTTCAAAAATTCTAGAAAAACTTTTTAATGATAGACTCAAACATTTCCTCAATTCAAATAACATATTGACAGAGGCTCAACATGGATTCAGAAATGGTAGATCAACAGACACTGCTATCTTCACTTTTCTAAATAACATACTTCTTGCTCTAGATCAGAAAGAAATTCCCATCGGTTTATTTCTAGATTTATCAAAAGCATTTGACATTATTGATCATGACATACTGTTATTCAAACTTGAAACTTTGGGAATTAGAGGCATTGCACATCAATGGGTAAAATCTTACCTTTCAAATCGTTGTCAAGTAGTCACAATCAAGCATGTTAGAGATAAAATGATTTCAAGCCATTTTTCCCAACCTAGAATGATAAATTATGGAGTCCCACAAGGATCAATCCTGGGCCCTATACTATTTCTCTTGTACATCAACGACATGCCCCTGACTCTACAAAAGAGCAAAATGGTCCTATTTGCAGATGACACTAACATTATTATTAAAGCAAATACCCAACAAACTCTACAGAAAGAAGCACAAACAGTTCTAGAAGCACTTGTAAAATGGTTCCAGGAAAACAAACTCATCATAAACACCAGTAAAACTGTCTCCCTAAACTTTCGGAATCCACTCTCTAAAGTAAAGCCTCTAACACAATTGATGATAAAACACATGCCTGTAAAAATAGCCCAAAAAACAACTTTCCTTGGATTGACAATTCAAGACAATTTAAAATGGAACTCCCACATCACAGATCTAAACAACAAGCTTACCAAGTCATGCTATGCCATCTACATCCTTAAGTCAAATTCAAATTTGGATACACTACGAACAGTGTATTTTGCAAATGTCCACTCGCATCTAAAATACGGAATCATATTCTGGGGAAACTCCCCAGAAAGTATTCACACTTTTATCATCCAAAAAAGAATACTGAGAACAATGACAAACACTCACAAACATGAGTCCTGCAAACCACTTTTCAAGAAATTACAAATCCTACCACTCCCATGCATATACATATTTGAAATATTAATCTTCACAAAGAAGACGCTTATGGAAAACAAGGATTCTGTTACTCTAAATACTGATGTTCATAACTATAATACTAGACAAAACAAGAATGTGCATGTCCCACACTGTGAAACTTCACTCTTTCAAAAAAGTACCCTTTTTGAAGGCATCACACTATATAACAAACTCCCTAGTGAATTTAAAAGCTTAAACTCAATACACGCATTCAAAAATAAACTGAAAGCTTTCCTGTTAAACCATACATTCTACAGTACAAAGGAATACCTACACCATAAACACATATCAACATCAATATAAACTAATAAAAATAATTTATTTTTTTTTGTTGCATATTCTGCTGCATGACTTGAGGCCCCCCCCCCCCACGCTGATTGATGGATATAAAAGGATAGATCCAGCCCAAGCATCCATCTCATGAAGATTCTCCTTCTTCTCCTTCTTATTTATTTTTGCTCTCAACTTTAGCTTTACCCTACTATTTATAAAATTAATTTGTATTTAGCATGAAAACAGAATTCAATTTTATACCTGTATTGTATTTAATATTTGAAATATTTGCATTGTACATTGTATGATCATATAATGTCCTGACTTATCATACATGGCTTATGCTGTATTTATGTGACAAATATATTATATTATATATTATACTTAATTTTTCTTTCGAACTTCATTCGCCCGTTTACTCCCAATGAAATAAGACTTTCACTTCAAAGAGGTAACATACTCTGTAGTCTGGTGCCTATTAAAAGATATCCACCAATATCCTTTAGATTATAATTCACACTAATGCGGCATGATAGGTTTCAAACTGTAGATACCTGTGAACTCTAGTAAGTTCAGCGATTTGCTTCGCCAACGACGTATTCCTCTACAATAACAAACTGAAAACTTTCAGAACGATGCGCTTTTCGCCACTTAGAATAAATCTTCCTGAAGGGCCAGACACTCTCTTAGACCTTACAAAATGAACTGAATTGCATGTCCTGAGCATGTCCTCGCAAGCCGATCGGCGGCGCGGTCCAACGAGCCGCGTCCCACGCTTTGCTCCTGACCCTCGTCCCACAACAATCAACGGCTGAAATATCAGGTTCTTATCGCCTAGCAACACGCATGCAGTTCGCACTGGTCTTCTTCGTTTGCAGTAGTTTCGATGCAAGGGGAATTTAACAACCGATGGCTCAAATTAGTTATGTAGTGAACGTACACTTGTACTTTAAATCAGGATTTTTCTTAGGATGAACGGATAATAATGCGTTGCGGTCAGGCTGCAGCAAGTTTTGGCGTGCGCGCGCCACTTCCTGTCCCCTCTCACACACTTCCAAGTAGAGATGGGCTTAACAGCTATTCTTCAATAACTGTTATCGGAATAGCAGTTGGGTCGTAATAACAGTTACCAATAACAGTTATCAATAACAGGTTCATGAACATGGCCGACAGTTATCAATAACAGGTTCATGAACATGGCCGACAGTTATCAATAACAGGTTCATGAACATGGCCGACTATGAGTTAAAGCAGTTGTGGCAACACCCCGCAGAACAAGAACCACGTTGGTAGCGCCTTCGGCTTGTGCAGCTATCTTACGGCGTTCTTTTGCACTACTTGCCGAATTTGGGAATCCCAAACATTGAAGGAAAATAATCAGCTGATTTGTATCCAAGATGTCGGTGCGGGCTGGTGTAGTTGCCAAGAAAGAATAGTAATTGAAATATCTCAGTAGAAATTGCGTACACAATCTAACTTACATGTCAGTGATGACAAACCTTATTAGAGTGCAGAAATGCTTTCGAGTGGTTTACTTGTGAACATAGAAGTAAGACAGACTAAAAATGACAAGGAGAAAAATTGTCTGTTTGCTTACCTAAGCTGCTGGACTGTTGGACTTCCAAAAATAATGTGAGTTATTTGACCGTGTTATTTTGTTTTATCTGTCTTTGCGGGTCTCAGTTAGTGGGTGCTAGTGGGTCTCACATATGTAGCAAAACACTAACAACATACTGGAGAAATTAAATTTAAAACAAACTTATTATTGTTTTTTAAATAATAATTTATAAAATTAAGTAGTATGTAAGTATATAAAAATACTGCGGTGTTTGGTATTTACAATAATGGCCAATTATTTATTAATTAATCTATAATTTGAATTAAGAAATAATAGTTCACTAGTGTGTCTTGTGCTAAGTCTGCAACGCTTGTCAGTAATAAAGTTGCCAGCCTTGGAAAATACCCTTTCACAAGGCACTGAAGATGCCACCATGCATAATTTTTTTTGACAACATTTGCCAGTGTTGGGTACAAATGTTGGTGTTTTTTCCACCACTGCAATGGATCCTGATTTCTAGGCAAACGTTGGTGATTTAAGAAACTCTCCACTTCAACAGTTACCTCTGCTGTTGATGTATCTATTTAAAAAGTTAAAAGTATTAAATTATTTAATAGCAAATCATAAATTATTTAATTTCTGAAGAAACTGTTAAACTTTGTTTTGACTTATGATTTTAGGAATTTCTGTTGATGTTTTACCTGGAGTCTGTTGCTCTCTTTTCAAACTCTTTCCAAATTGAAAATTCACTTTCCACTTCTAAAAGTGGAATGCCCTCATGTGTTTCCTGGCTTGCATGTTTTTCTTCATTAATAAGAATTTTGACTCTATCTATTAAAAAATCTTTTGTTTCTTTTGCATTATCTCTGTTTGAGAAACCAATTAATTTATATCTGGGATCTAAAATAGTACAAAGACTAACTGGCATTGTTTTCTCAATGTGGCCCAGTCTCTCAGTAATTCCATCTAATAAATTTTGTGTTACATTCAGTGAAATTGCTGAAAATTTTTCTTTTGTGATCCTTTTACAAACTGAGGTCAAACCATTAGTCAGAATAATTACTTCACTTGCTGTCATATATTTTTCACCACTTATTTATTTATTTTTTTTTTTTTGTAATTTCATCAAAGGGTTTGAGAATTGTACATAATTCACCACAAATTGCCCATTCCTCTTCTGTCAATACAGGTAAGTTCTTATTGAGAAGGGCTGCAGTGACTTTAATGCTGTCCTCTAATTCTACAAATTGCTGCAACATATAATATGTTGAATTCCACCTTGTGACCACATTCTGTATAAGTTTTTTTGGTGTTTGGATGCCAAAGCTTTTTTGATAATTAATTAATTTTTCATTTGCTACAGAACTTCTTTTCAAATGTGTGACTATTTTTTTAATTTTCTCATGGATATCCTTTATTTGTTTCAGTGCATCTTGAACAATTAAATTTAAGGTGTTTGCATAATAGCTAAACTGATCTAAGTTTAGGAATTCAGTAATTGCACCCTTCATGTTAGAAGGGTGTCTGTTACAACAATGAAAACTTTTTTCATTAAATTAAAATTCTGAAGTATGATCCTTATTTCTTCAGCTAGATTGCTGCTGGTGTGAGATCCACTGATGCACACACAATCCAAGAGAGCCGAACATAACTCAAAACCATCAGAAATATAATGAGCAGTTACAGTCAAGTAACTTTCATTATTTCTTGAAGTCCAACAGTCTGTAGTTATGCAAGCACTTTCCATCAAACACAATTTTTCCTTGACATTGTTTAGACACTGTTCAAATGTTGCAGGAAGATATGCTTTTGAAATAGTTTTTCTGCTAGGCAATTGATATGATGGATTTAATGCATGTACAAATTCCACAAAACCAGAGTCATTTACTATTGAAAAGGTTGGAAATCAACAATGAAGAGGTTCATTAAATGCCTGTCAATTTTCTTTCTCTGTGCTTCACTGATTTTTCTGGGGAGGTAAGGTGTAATCTGTGATTGGGTGTGTGAGACTGAATGAGAAAAAGAATTGGAAGTTGAAGGTTGATGAATCTGAAGAGTTGAAGGTGTTTCACAAGATACTGGAGTTGAAGATGACAGGGTAGTTGCTGTGTCTGCTGAAGCTATTATAGTTGAAGATGACAGGATAGTTGCTGTTTCTGCTGATGATATTATGGTTTGAACCGCAGGTAGTCGAATATCAGCACCAACATTTATTGTAGGATGTTTCTTTTGAAGATGTGATTTCATATTTGTAACAGTACTTGCATACGAAATTTTGTTTTTGCAAACATTGCAAGAAGCAATTTCCTTATCATCGTCCACAGGAGTGAAGTAGTTCCACACAATGCTTCTTTTGGACCGTTTGTTTACAGAGCTCATTTCGGATTTCACGTTCACACAAAAAACTTTATTTTGAAATGGAATAATATATTTTTTAATTACTATACTTCGCTAATACTAATACAACTACTACTACACTTTACTAAAGTAAATAAACACTAAATTAAAAATCACAAGCTATTTGAACAACTAATTGACTGATAATTGACAGGGCAACGACTACTTGAGAGTTGGCGGCAACGCTTAACACTTATGAATCACAACGGGTAGACTGCCGTGAAGCTGTTATCGTACAAAACGGTTGCCGCGAAAGCCTATAGTTCGGTTGGTGCCCAACAGGTCGCAGGACAATGAATTTGAAGCGATAACAGCCAATAACAGGGTAAATGAAATAACTGTTATTTCGCGTAACAGTTTCAAACCGTTAACTGTTCAGAAATAACAGTTTAGCAGTTAAGGGCACATCACTACTTCCAAGAGCCCGCCGAGGGCCTGGGACTGGTAGCTGATAAATATATAACGTAATTAGTCTCCCTTTCGACATTTATATTTACATGTGTAACAACGTAGACGAAAAATAATATAATTATTACAGTTTGTCTCAAACTTCGTTCCCGTTTTGAATGTTTTTAATTGTATATTTTCAATACGTAATTAATCTGACAAGGTACCTGGCTGCTGTGGCCAGCTACTGTTCTGCAACATGAGTAGGCTTGATGAGGCCGACATGTCCGTTTATGAAGGAACATTACCCTCTCAGAAATCACAGGCCGGTTGGTCCAGCAAGGTTGACTTTTATCTTAGATGCTGTCGTAACCAGGAAAGGGAGTAAAGCGACAAGGTCTCCGTTTAGCATACGAAGGTTTTGTGTAACTATTGAAACCTTGTTGCGATTTATGGGATCCTTTTTTTCAGTGAAAGGAATTTTTATAACAAAGCAAAACCTGCACAAACCAAATGAAACATATGTGTATAAATAGTATATGAATCGAATTAAATATATGTTGTATATACATTACAATCGAATTACATATATGTTGTACTCGACGTAACTAAAGCGAGCTTGATTTCAAAATGTCCCGGTCGTCAGGTGGCAACCTTCGCGTGACCTTGCCCGGGTTTTAACATCCATTATTAACTTGATTCGATGTAAAGCGTGACGCCCGTTAGTTTCTGCCTAATGTTCTTTATTAGCACCCGAAAGTGAGTTAGATGTCGCTTGAAATTGGAATTTCTCACGAGACGGCGCTTCAAAGCGGGGCGCGCTGCGCTGGTAATACATCTTCATAGCCGCCGCCACCCAGCGAACTTTCCGAGAGGAAGAGCGTCTGATGAGATCTCACACTTGTGCTTTCGCCGCCCGCGACTGGGCCGCTGTGATGTTCCACGGTTTATCCTTTCGCCAATGCGAGAGGTCAAACGACCTCGTCTAGTGAATGTGGTTTTAAGATTTGGTTGTTCCTTTCGCCAATATCGCAAGTCAAAATAGATGTTTTCCTTTGACCGAAGTCGCTTATCCCAGAAAAGGCCAAAGGCTGTGATGTGATCCCACACATTTACTATCACTGCTCGTGATATCACTAGGCTATTGTGATGTTGCACGGTAGCTCCTATCGCCAGTGCGAAAGGTCAAAGTTAAGAAGGTTCTCGCGAATGTGGATCAAATAATCTGTTGATCCTTTGGACGCTGTTAAAGAGTCAAAATATTTTTTGAGAGTTCAAAGAACTGAAGAATTTTCTGATGAATGGGGGTCAAAGAATCGGATGTTCCTTTCGCCATTATCAGAGGTCAAAATAAGTTTTTCCTTTGATCGCCGCCGCTGTTTCCCAGCGAAGACCAAGGGTTGATGGCCCCGATGAGATCCCACACATTTGATATCACTGCTCACGACTAGGCTATTGTAGTGTTCCACGGTTACTTCTTTGCTCCTTTCGCCAGTGAGAGAGATCAAAGTTAAGAATGTTCTCCCCGTGAATGTGGATCAAGTGTTAAGAGTCAAAATATTGTTTCCTTGCCGCCGCTACCCTGCAAACGTTCCAGGAAGAAAAGCGTCTGATGAGCATTTGTGCTTTCGTCGCCCGCGACTGGGCTGCCATGTTCCACGGATGTTAATTTCGCCAATCTGAGAGGTCGAAGGACTGAAGATACTGCTGGTGAATGTGGGTCAAAGATTTGGTTGTTCCTTTCACCAAATCAGAGGTCAAAATATTTTTTTTTATTCACCGAAGCCGCTGTCTCCCAACGAAGGCCAAGGGTAGGTAGCCCCGATGACATCCTACATATGCGCTATCATTGCTCACGTCACGGCCATTGTGATGTTCCACAGCTGCTCCTTTCGCCAGTGCAAGAGGTCCAAGATTCATCTTACGAATGTGGGTAAAAAATCGGTTGATCCTTTTGAGTCAAAATCTTTTTTCTTTGCGAGTTCCTTTCAGTTGTTCCTTTCGCCAAAATCAGAGATTTTTCTTTCTTTTGACCGCCACCACATCGGCCAATCCCCCTGCCTCCTCTTCTAGAAGAAAGCTGAAAGCATGGAGACTGATAAGATCCCACACCTGTGGCATCGCTGCTCGCGTCTAAGCTTCTGTTATGTTTCTCCATGAATAATCTCTCTCCTCTCTCGCAAATGTGAACGGTCAAAATGCAGATTTATCACACAAATATGAGTCAAAGAAGCGGTTGTTTCATTTAACCAGTATGAGAAGTCAAAATATATTTTCTCTGACGGCTACCGCCTCCCAGCTAAAGTTTCGAGACGAAGGGGACCTGACAAGGTCTGACATTTGAATAATTGTGGTTCGCGACTGGGAATATGTTATGTTCTATGACTACTTCCTCTCGCCAATGTCAGAAGTCAAAATTCAGTATGTTCCTCGGATGAATGTAGACGTCAAAGAGTCAGTTGTTTCTTTCATCAATAAGAGAAGTCAAAATAGGAATTCTTCTCTGACCTTCGTCTCCTCAAAGCAAACTTACCATGACAAAAAACGTCGATAGAGCTAGTGTGCCCATTTGCCAGAACTAAAAAATTCTTGCACTTTAAGGTTGGGTTAATTTTAGGTATAAAAAATGCGGGCAACCTCCCACCACCCCGAAATTTAAATCTCAAAATGCGGCTGGTAGAATGAACAACCACTTACTCAAAACTCATCACTTCACACTCAACTCACTTAATCAAGAATCGGTTCAAACCAATTTCAGTTCATTTCACTGTCTTTATCAAACACATTCACTCCAAATATTCTAATGTTGTTGGAAGTTTTAGATTTTATATTTTTTAGATATGTCGACCGTTGAGATTTTTCTCGGTAAAGTAATTTGTATGCCATAAGAAAATATGGTATAAAACAGACAATTATAAAAGGGGAGGGAAGTCAGGGATGCGTGAAGTGTTCTTAGCACGGTAATGAGAAAAGTGAACTATCAGATCATCGGAATATTAATGAGATATCTTTGATCCTGTATTTGCAAGTTAGAATGAATGTTGGATACAATTTATTCAGTTGAGTCAAATGTTGCAAATACAAATATTAGAAAACAATTGTAAATTAGTGGTGGATCCTAATCTTGCAACCACGAAAAATTGCAAATCTATAATCAATGACAACAGTTATTTGCATAAGAAGAGATTGTTAAAAGTCAATGAATCTCTCTCTCTCTCCTCTCTCTCTCCTCTCTCTCTTCTCTCTCTCCTCTCTCTCCTCTCTCTCCTCTCTCTCTCTCTCCTCTCTCCTCTCCTCTCTCTCTCCTCTCTCTCCTCTCTCTCTCCTCTCTCTCTCTCCTCTCTCTCCTCTCTCTCCTCTCCCCTCTGCTGCCTTTCTCTCTCTCCCCTCTCTCTCTCCTCTCTCTCCTCTCTCTCTCTCTCTCTCTCTCTCGAAAACATTCCTTATGTTTGGAGAAAGAAGGGTTATTATAAGGGGTATTACATCCATCTACACTTCGATGTGAACCATGCTATTGACAGTTTAAAAAATGCTCACGAATTTATCATCTGCCAAACCTTCACAATTTTTATCAATACAGCTAAAAAGCTGTCTGTCTCTATACATTTTTTGACCTACAGTTCATTAAATTTTTTTACAAACACCTTTTGTTGACCTACTACCTTATTCATAAAGATTCCATAAGTATTCCAGAAGAATAAGATATTAAAGTGCCGAGCAATTTGTTAATCCTCTTGAGCTATTATACAAACAAATTGAAATAAAAAACTGAATTAAATGTAATTTTAGTATAATATATTAAATAATAACATGATTGAAGAATAAGGCAAATATTTTTCGTAAAACAATTACACGTTGACGACACTCAAATATTTTAGATTACTAGGGGATTTTTCTCTTCTTTCCGAAAAAACAGCAGACGCTGAGCATCCGCTCGCTTGTACGTCCCTGTTGCCGACACTGTGGAGTTCACATTTTCAATTGGATTATTCTCGAATTAACTTTTCTTCTCGCGTCATAAAAGTTCCCTGCGAGTAATTTCTTCAGAGACGTTGTTCAGTTGCAGCGTCTGAGAGAAGAACTAAAATGCCATTAATTTTTTTACGTAGATTAACATTTATTTTAACAGGGGCTTCTTAGCTAATTGTCTTTTCCCGTGGGGCGATGAAAGAACGAGTATTTTGGAGGAAAGGAAAGTGGTCGGAACTTTCTCTCGCTTTCTTAGTCACGAAGGTCGATTACCCACTTATCGACATAATAAAATTGCTAGGAATTTTCAGCACTGACGCGATAGGGAAAATGGGTTCGTAGAAACAGTTTCAAATGAAAGATCTGTTGTACGCCAACCTCAGTGTTTACTTTTGAAACAGGCCTTAAAAGTTATCTTCCAATTTTCCCGTGAAATGTTAGTAATGGCCTAGTTAATGGCTTGGACTTAGTCTGTGTTAAATAGAGTTGTACAGATCTTATGACACTTTTTTTTGTTTCGCATCGATCAAGAAATATATAAACTGCAACACTGTGTATTTCATAAGCTGCAACACTGACACAACTTGAAAAATATGAACTTTGAGTTATGACCTTCATTAATTAACAGAAATTCTCCTTAGTTTTCATTAATACTCACGCTTAATCCATCAATATGCATGATGCTTGCATTTCAACTACCAGCAAAAATTATGAATAGATACCTCAAAAGGTCCGTGATCCATGAGCAAATTTGGAAAATCTGAGTACAGACACTACTGAATTCGAAAAATACGTATCTTTAATGGTAAAGTGTCCCAACTGTCTATTGGAAACTCTGTCGCTGGAAATACTACAACAGTAACTTAACAGAGTGTTTATGGCAACTGCAAACGCATTCATCGTTTTATCAAAACTTACAAAATATTACTTGGATCTCGCCTTTGAGGTATCCGTATGTTAATCTCAAAACGTAAAATTTCGAATAGTGCGAGTATTTTATCTTTTGATTATACAACAGAATGTGGAGAGAAGTTAGGTTAAAAAATGTAAATCAATGAAGGGAGATTTTGAACGGAATCCAAAATATCTAGAAGGATTGCATGATTTTTTTTCAACTGCCTATTCACTGCATCCTAATTATCCATGAAATCTCTATTTTCTTGAGCAAGCGTTTGCAAAATCGCAAAGTTTTTACGTGTCATGTGCTAATAGTTGTCTATGCTCAGGTACCTTATGTAAGAACCGGTGAAATAATAATAAGGCGAAATGGATTTGTCCCTGCTCCAAAACTGAGCACCTTTTGTGATGGAGTTAAATGCCCGAAATAGTGTATATGACATTTTAGATAGAATGTCCGAATTTGCCAGTTCGTTGGTTGGTTGTTGGTGTTTCTGGGCGCGTGAACTACTGAGGTCATTAGTCCCGTAAGTGTAGTTGCATGTTTTTAATCGGGAGGTGACAGTGATCTTTCCCCGCTGGATGGCGAGATCGGCTAGCGGGGATTTCCCCAACCAGGCATCTCCCACCAGCGGGGCACCGCCCCAGCCGGTACAAGCTCTAAGCTCCCGACCGATCTCCCGGCATGTGTGGTACTGTGGTGCATGTTAGTATAAGTAAGGGCAGAGGGTTGGAGAATGAAGAGGAAGGAAAGATCACGCGCGGTCCGTGGCCTGCTTGTTAGGGTATTCCAGGCATTCGCCTGGCAATAAATTATTATTTAGCAGGTTTTTTTATTATTATTATTTAGCAAGTCCTCACTGCTCATACAGGACCCTGTGATAAAGTATGTTATTCACGTGTGCAAATGAAACTAGTTTGAACCCTATTAAATTTTTTGAAAAAAATACGTTTATTGTCATTTATCATTTTTTGTATAAAGGTAGTCCAAATATTACATTAAATATTGTTTCCTGTTGCCATTATTACCTACTTGTCTAAAGAATATGAAAGGAGAGAAAAAATACTGTTCTTTATATGTTATTTAGGATTTTTTATTATTATTTGCGTATATAGTCAAAATTTTCACCTCGTGTAACAGGGGTTCTACATGTATTCAAAATAACCCCCTCTTGCGTGGACGCAAGATAGGCATCTGTGCCACACGATCTCCGTAACACGCTAAACTCTGGTGGGTTTTCCCTTTATTTCTGCGGCAACGCTTTGAATAGGTCGAGGAAGGCCATCACAATCCACGACTTACGTAGCATAAACGCGATCTTTCATTAACCCTGAGAAAAAAAGTTTAGTGGATTCAAATCCGGAGACCTAGGCGCATATGCTATTGGGCCTCCTCGTCCAATCCACCTATCTGGAAATTGCATGCCTATGTATTTTCAAATTCCGCGATAACTATTTGAGACTGCGTCATCATGCTGGTACCACATTTTTGCCTGCACATTCAACGGGACATCCTCCAAAAACATAGGGAGTACTTAAGTTATAAAATTCAGATTCTGAACGCATCTCAAACACTCGGGTAAGAAGTGATAACCAGTGATAAATTCATTCACAATATCAACCACCACACAAATACAGAGAATCACGCTTGCTAAGCTATTCTACGTGCAATATGTGAATTTTCCTCGGCCCCCACATGCAAATTAAGCACATTAATTGTTCCAGTTCTTTTAAAGCACGCTTCATCTGTTCAAAGAACGGTTTCAGACACTCGTGGTTTTCCTTGCATTTGCGCAGGAAATGCCTCAAAAATTCAGAACGACGTTGTAAGTCTAAGTCTGCGTTGACCTCGTGCGCTATTTGCCTTACCCTCGCTTCCGGGGTTGAGTGGATGGTATTAATATCAGAGTTTTTCAGAGAAGTGGCGAGCCCCAACGTGAGGGAAGCCGCTCGCCATAGACCGTGTTACATTAGCGTAAGCGCATAGTCCAAAGTTTAACGTCAATTGTTTACAAAACTAAACGACGAAGAGTGTCCAATTTTGGCAAATTCAGTCTGTACATTACAAATGGGATATGTCTTAAACGTATTAACCACGAGAACTGAATCACCTTGTATGTAAATGCTCAGCTTAAAATTTCGTTCGCTGTTCTACAATGTATTTAAAGTGTAAGCAATTTCATATTTGAATCTTATTTGGACGCGAAATTCTTAACCAAGCTCCGCGAAGACACGAAACTTAAGCAGCTCGAGAAAGTTAAGCAGTTCCTGGACGATCAGTCTGGGAAGTCCGGCTACTAACTGCATTGAGCCCCTGGCCGAAAGGGATAAAAGGCAATGACTTAGGCCTCGTCGTTTGGCTGACTTATATTGAAGGAGTGTTACACTACGTTGAACGCCAAAAAGCTTCGATCGTTGTTACGCAAATATCGGAATTTTTTATATTCGAAAGATCAAGCTCTGAACTGTGCGTAACAATATATAAGCCCCGTTCTGAGCGTGAGTAAGAATTTCCATTATATCATGATATCAAAAAAAGAATTTCATTTTACATATTTCAAAAGTTTGTACTGTGATACGTTATCACAAGGATGTGTTAATAGAAACGATAAATTCGAATAAATATATAAACAGAATGACAGCAACAATGGGTGCCAGAAGAGAAGTAAAGGATCGAACAGTAAATATTATAAACACAAGCGAATGGCATCATAGTTGATAGCGGGGAAAATAGAGAATATATTGGTAAAAGAAAACAGTGAAAGGACAAGTGAGCAATTTCCGTGAATGAGAAAGTAAATTAGGAAAATTATTACGAATCAATAACCAAAGTATAAACAAATACAGTGCTAGAGTGCCAGTGACCAAGCAAAAAATAGAATATGTGCGAGGAAGGGAATGTAAAAAAGGGGGAAACAATATTTTGAAAGCGATGAGGGGCGGATGTAGATGATGTTCTGACGTGGTAGTATTCGAGTGTAGAGACATGGTGATGAATTAGTAATGCTTAAAAACAAGTAATTAGTAGGTAAATGTTACAAATAGACATAAAATTATATTTGCGGCTGCGGAGAAAGTAGATACCATTGGGTCTGGACGAGATTCAGTAAAAAAGGAACTTGGAATGATACTGGATGCCATTCAAGAAGGCAGAGGATACATGAAAGGACAGTGACTACACAGGGGACATGTTAAATTATCTATTGTAGGAAGATCAAGTTGTGTAGCAAATTAAGAAGTTCTGGATAAGGGGAGGGACTTAGAAACAATACACAATAACGAGGGTTTCATGATAATTTTATTTTTTATTTTTTAAATTGCTGTACTTATCGACTGTTATGTTTAGGTGTAATATGTTTTGCAGAAGAATACAGATGGAAATGTTGTTAACTTGAAGTAAATATTATTATTCGTGGGTAATAGCAAAAGAGTTCCCAATCCCACGTGAGGAAAAACAAAATTAACTTACGTAAATTTGTCTTCACCGAATTTATGTATAGATGATCCATCGGACCCACTAATAAATTTTATTATGACGAGACAGCTTTGATGTACTCTTAGGGCAATTTTGGAGTGAAAGATTAAATGGAACTTTAGACAGAATAAGTAAATAAAAAAGTTACCAGGCACATACCCCTGTTTGAGTCCTATTTCCACTACTCGTGTCACAAGTACACAAAGTATCGAGGAAATCTGAACTTCAAAAAAATTATATAGAAAGGCCAAAAAGGTTCCATTTAATATATTAATATCCAATAAATATCTTAGTAACGTTAAAAGTAGCCCCACTGGAACTGCCACAAACGCCATGAATGTACTACAATGTGATCTACTAAGTAAAGGAATTCACTTCAACTTCAGTGAAGATTATCGTGAGATCACAGGAAACCAATTTTAATAAAACAATTCGGTCAACGAATACAAGACAAGACAGCAAAGCAATAATCAATTTGTATTTATTTGTCGACTTGTCAATTATAAAGTACATACTACATACAAAATGGAGAAAAATGTGAAGATCGGAAATTTTAAAGAACGTTAATATATAATATTTATTCTTAAATTCTGTTTACATAGCTAACGTATGGCCTAGTTTACACACTAGATACTTACAAACTAATCTAAATCTACTTTGTCTTACATCCTGACTTAATTTAACAACGAACATTATTAACATTATTTACAGTAAGCGGTACATGCACATATAACACAAAAACATACGCTTATGAACATCATTTAAACCGCGACTGCACGAGTCATCCACAAACCATCCTCTCTCATCGATCACAGGGGTATTGTCTTTATGTTTAGGCTCGCCTGTACTCGACTGAGATGAGGTCATCTTGGACAGTGTGGCGAAAATAACAGGCAGCGCTCCCTGCTATAGCCTCGGCGACAATGCGCTCACGTAGCACGCGCATCTTTTCGCCAGTGGTAAATTTAGGGAGCAGCGCTGCACTTGACTCACACCACTCGCCCAGAGCTCCTACCACGATGGGAAGGAAGCTGACGTCCCGGAGAAAAACAAGCTGGCGTCATGGAGAAAAACACAGACATTTACAAGTATGTACAAGTTTATTTACATGTATGTACAATAACCAACTTCTACTCCGTAACTACACACTTGTTAGTATTTCCCTGTGGATACCTCACATAGCAAGGGAGGCCCCGCCTCCTCTGACGCTAGTCCCGCGCCACTACCGTGACCTCGTCACCCGTGCAATAGGCACGACACGCTCCAGCCTGGGCGTAAAGTTTTGCGCATCGCGCGAGGTTTCCAGAATACAAAAACCCACCGTCTGAGCTCGTAGGCTCGATTTTATACCAGAGTGCAGCCGTCACGTGACCATCCTAGGTGTAGGAGGGAGGCTCGCGTCTACCACGTGACCTTCCAGGTCAAGCTGGCGTCCCCTTTGTCTAAAGGTATCCCAACGCCGGGGCGCCCAGCTATTCATGCCCGCAGGTATGCCATATTTCCGCTCCTCCTCCTACCCACGGCCGCCAACGTGACGCTACAATACGTTAACATGCAGGGGAAAAGTCTCTGAAAACTTCCAAATCTGGAGTTTAAATGATGTCATATTTTAAGTTACGATACTATTAACAGGAGAAACGTTGCAAAACACATTGCACGTAATAACCATAATAGTATATTGTTTGTGCAGATCATTACTTCAGGGCTCTAAAGAGCCTTTTCTTTTTGAAGTAATTTAGTATACGTTCCAGGGAAACAATTTTCAATTTTTGCGAATAACAGGCGTCGGTTATTCTTCAAATTAATATTAATGATAATTTAGTACAGTAGCGAGAAATTCATTGGAAAAGGATTCATTATAGATCAATGTGATACACCTTAAAAAGTCAGAACTAAAATGTATACCTCAATCATTACTGCATGAAATAATTTCGAATATTATACTTATACAAATTGCCGGAATTAAAAATAGCTTTAGTATGAACTCAAACCGTTTGGAAAAGTTGTATTGAAAGGTATAATCAATATATAAATTATTTGAAATAATCACATGTCTGAAACTTACAACTACAACAGTGTTTGGCATAAAAGCGTTATCTTGTACCATTTTGTTCGTGCTAGAGGTCACAGACGCATGTAGAGGAATTTATCCTGCATTTTGGTGTGAGAACAATTCACAAGCATTACGTATTTAAAAAGCATTGCTCTAATGTTATTCAGGCGCCCATTATTTAAAAATGTTCTCTGAAGAGGAGGTAACCGAATTATACCCATTTGAAGTTTCCACCACAGATGTTCTTTTAAATACCCTGCCTACCTAATACGAAGCGAAAAGAGACTGAGGATATCTTTAAGACCGCAGTGTAAATGACGCATAAATATCTCACCAGTATTTTTTGTCAGAAGGACCATCTGGTGTAAATTCGGCGTTTCACATGGTAACCTCCGGCTCGGTGATGCTCAGAGGCTGCAACGCACAAAGAATAGGGCGGAGGCACCCTCGGACAAAAGACGGTTGCTGGGTTCCTGGGCCAGGCGACGTGCAAGCAGAAGAAGCCATGGGCATTTCCACAACCCATTTTCACGACCCACTGCAGGATGAGCCCTCTTCGTGTTTTCAAAGAACGAACGAAACCGTTGAAAGAGACGTGTGCGACTACTCCATCGATAGTAATAAACTCACAAGTCGGAAGAAAAGGGACTTCCAAAACTTGAAGTGACCAGTTAAGAGCCGCATTCCATTGTCACACTGGCACACGAAGAACATCAATGAGATGTCAACAACGAGCTCTAGAAGAAATTGCAAAATAATATATGCAAAAATGAATATGTACTGTAAATTTAGGAGCTACTGGTACATATATTTAGCAGATTAAGACGTAATTGTTTCTTTTAAAAATATATTTACTTTAAAAGTATTTTTATATTACTACTATTACTACTATTTTATATTAGTATGACATTATCAACAGGAAATGGTTAGGATATGAATTTCATAAAATGTTATTACGGAGACAGGGAAAACTTCCGATCAGAGCAGCTGGCCGCTAGAATTCTCCAAATTCGATCTCTCCATACAGCTTCTGTCACAAATCCGTCTCGGTGGAACTATTAATCCAAGAACCTTGTTGTCAGATTTGCTGTAGAGACAGTGGCAATGCTGACTCTGAACTAAACTGAGCTGGTAGTGTGATGACTGGTGAATTTTCCATGTCTATTCGAACGCCACTACTCTCCAGTGACTGACTAGAAACTGTTTGTGTAAATGTTTCTAGAAAAATGCTTATCAATTCCACTAAGAGCAGAAGTTCGTAGATGTTAAAATACAAAAAAGTCGTTGATTACGATTGCTAGCAACGAAACGTTTCTCACCAAAGAACTATACATTTCTTACTTTCATTGTATAGAACGTGCTATTGTTTTATCATCCTCAATGATCCAATTAGTAGCCTTCAATGACCTTGTCAACCATGGGCGGATTTTCCCACTTTTATTAAATACTTTTTTTTAGTGTAGACGTTCAATATTTTAGAAATGGAATATAGTTTTCAGAACAAAAACCCAACTTCCTATTTCTTTAGTTTGTAGAACTTTGCTCCGATTGTGGCAAATTTAAATGTATTTAAAATAAATAAACTATTGGGATTCACGTAGGTGGAGTGATGTTCTCAAACAGATGTGGATAATGCTCTTTAACTGTGCTGTTCGGATGTATGTGACCCGAAAATAAATTTGTTTTGCTCTCACAGGCATGCTTGTCTAGTAAGCATTCTAAAAGTTCGTGACTTTGTTTTCAACCATCTTTAAAAGTACATAAGATTTTTTGGTTATTTTTGATTTTTTGTTTTTTCTAAAAAAATTGTTACATATGCATTCTTCTGGTCTGTGTGGCCCAATTCTCAAAAATCAACCAAAGAACTGTGAAAGGTATGAAATGGCTGAAGTACTTTCTTTTCATAACATCAATTTACACAGGCAAGCCGACACCTGCCTTTTGGAGAGAAGGAACCACATAATCAGGGATGAGAGTTAATTCTCGTCCAGTAAGTAATAGCCGCGTAACCTATCTTGACCAATATCTTGGAGAAATGCGGGTAGAGTTACGAGATTAGCCACTAGATTTTATCAAGCAAGGCCAATCTTTATAATATCAGTCTTGCCTTCGCAACTTTGTTATTAATTTGCTTTCTATCTTTCTCAGGAGTTTGAGGTATGTCCTGCGATGGGTCTAGACTTGCTTCGGCTATTTCTTTAAATTTATAGAAGAAAAACACGAACAGGAGTTCTTGTCTTCAAAAGCAAATAATTTTTATTACGCACGTTTGGAATATTGTCATCAGTGCTCACATCGAATATTTACATTCAACTCTTCATTGTGCCAGGAAGGTTTTGATTGATTGATTTTTTCGTGTTTCCGGGCGCGTCAACGGTTTCGCTTATTAGTCCCGTAAGTGTAGTGCATGATTTTTCTCGGGAGATGGTGGTGATCTTCCCCCGCTGGATGGAGAGATCCGTCGCCGACCTACCGTCGGCTAGTGGGGTTTCCCCCTAACCAGGACTCTCCCACCAGCGGGGCACCGCCCCAGCCGGGACAAGCGCTAAGCTCCCGACCGGTCTCCCAGAATATGTGGTAGTGTAGTGCATGTTAGTGTAAGTGTGTGTGCAAGGGGAGAGGATAGGACAAGGAAGAGGAAGGGAAGATCGGATCGGATCGCGGTCCGTGGCCCGTTTGTTAGGGTACTGCTCCGGCATTCGCCTAGTGTTGATCGGAGAAACCACGGAAAACTACCGATCAGAGCAGCCGGTCGCTAGAATTCTCCTCTAGACAACGACTGAATTCGACCTAGCTGAAAAGCTAGTGTCGAAAATCTGCCGCCGTCAGGACTCGAACCAAGGACCTCCCGGTCAGAGGCGCTGCAGTGACATCAGTTGCTGCTACCGCTACCGTTAACGGTGCCAGGAAGGGGAAAGGTAGTCCATCGGTCAACAAAGTTGCGCGGGCAATTGTCGGTACATATAACAATTTTACAGTTTTTGGGTATATTTCAGTATGTCATCAAAGAAATCGATCTGAAAACAAAAAAAATTATAATTTTGAATAGATTTTTAAAATTAAGATGTAACTACACAGCAAATAAAAAATAGGAGAGTTCCAAAAACTTCCTTTTTCACCTTATTCTTTGCTGTAAACTATTTTTCAAGGGCGAAAAAACTTTGGCCTTTTTCGTCGAGACAAAACCTTGAATGCCTTATTTTACGTAGCGAGACTTAGGCCATGAGGCCTGCTCTTCCGTCTGACCAAGCAAATTTCGTTACGCTCCTTTCACCTACTAGGGGAGAAAGAAGGTATTTACTTGGGCGACGAAACAGGCAATTTAAATTTGGCTCAGATGATTCACTTAGGCTTGAGGATCTTTTACATGCAGTAAATCTACTAAGATGGGACAGCCGACTTTGCTTCCCCTCCGAAGGAAGGCGTACGAAGGAGCTTTTCGCCCTTAAAAATCCACGGCCTCGATTGTGTTTGAACCTCCGTACTTGGGTATAACCGCCCGATACACTAACCGTTACACCACCGTATTTGTCCGAAATGCCAACAACTGAAGTGCGGACCTGATCTTTCCTTTCTCTCGTGAACAAATCGTTGCAACTTCGCCCGTATCTCCTTTGATAGCTCAGTTGGTAGAGCGGTGGATTGTAATGGACTTTATTGAAGATATCCATAGGTCGTTGGTTTAAATCCAGCTCGAGCAAAATTTTAGATTGTTGTCGCAAATTTAAACGATTTATTAAAACTGTTTAAATAATGTATCATTTATTTTTTTTATTTATTTTACGTCAGAAAACATTTAAAACTGCGTATGACGTGCTATGGGGAGAAGAGAATTTTGTGCACATTTTCAAAATTCTGTAAACTCTACACTAAGTCATATCCTACTTGAATTTTGAATAATAATAATAATAATAATAATAATAATAATAATAATAATAATAATAATAATAACGCATGCAATGGACAAGAGAATTAAACATGTCTGTCATACGTGCATACTACAGAAGCACGAAAGGCGAGACGGAATGTGAGGGCTTCAGGAGAAGGCTCCTAACCGAATGGAGAAAGATATATCCGGAAAGCGCTCTAAATGAGCAGCGTGTGTGTAGCCAACTGAACTTCATCAGGAGAAGAAAAGTTTTCTCAGATGCAGAATTAAATCTTCTCAAGACGGAAGTGAGACTAGAACTAACAAATGAGGTAGTCCTGGAGCAGCAAGTTAATGAAAATGAACAAACAGTACATGAGAACGAACAGCACACTGTGGTTTCCATCCCCCAACTCGAATATGAAATGGTGGACAAATCCCTTAAAGATATTTATGAGGCAACAAAGCTTCACTACCAAGGAATATCATTAGATCTAAGACCAAAAATACCAAAACTGAAATGCAGCGCTGTCTATGAAGTTGTTGGCAAAATGAACCAAATTATTACCCCAAACATCTCAGAAGCTACTTCTCTTGAAGATATAGCCGGACTAGTTCACTGCGCTGCAATTGCTACCTGTCAACACCTAGGTTACAAAGTACGGGTGGGAAATGGCACTTCTCTTTCTAAGAAACCTTATGAAAGACAAAATCCACCGGCATGGTTAAAGAAAATTGAAAATCAAATTGCCCAAGCTAGACGAGATATCTCGCATATTGCTGAGTATTTCAGTGACAAAGGAGGAATTTCAAAGATGGTTAGCGCAACTATTCGCTCAATTCTCAGAAGACTGGGGATAAAAAGAACACATAAAGACCTGGAAAGTAAACTCAAGGTTGAAGATGAGAGATTAAGACAAAGAATAGCAGCTCTAGAGGCGAGAATAAGAAGGTATAATGAAGCAGCGCGACGCAAGAAAGAAAATTCCCTCTTCTATAACAACCAAAAAGGCTTTTATAGATATCTAGAATCAAGAGGTACCAACGACAATGACATAAACCCCCCAAGTGCTTCTGCCATGACGGACTTCTGGTCTCAGATTTGGTCCACTCCAAAAATATCCCAGAAATGAATGGAGTTGTGATTTCAACAGAGGATGTAAAAAGATCTATAAAGAGAACTCACAATTGAAAAGCTCCAGGGGTAGATGGAATCCATAATTTTTGGTGGAAATATCTGACGTGCACTCATGATATATTGGCGAGTCAATTTCAAAATATTTTGCAAGGAACATCTGTGCTGCCAGAATTTTGTACCATGGATGTGACATTTGTTACCGAAAGGAGGAAATGCGTCTTGCCCCGAGAATTATAGACCTATTACATGTCTACCCACAATTTATAAAGTTCTCACCTCCATTATTGCCACCAAACTCGACGAGCATCTGAAAGAAAATGAGCTGCTTTTGCCAGAACAGGTTGGTTGTAGGAAAGGATCTCGAGGATGCAAAGAATTATTAATAATAGATAATATTGTATCCAAGCATGTAAAAAAGAAAGCGCATAATTTGTCAGTGGGCTGGATTGATTTCCGAAAGGCATTCGATTCTATTCCGCATTCTTGGTTGCAGCGAACCCTTCAACTCTACAAGGTTCATCCCTCTATCATTACATTTCTTACAACGTGTATGAACAGCTGGCGAACAACACTGCTTGTAATGCGAGGGAAATTCAGTTACCAGACAGATACTTTAAAAATTTGTAGAGGCACAGGGAGATAGCCTAAGTCCGCTCTGGTTTTGCCTAGCATTGAAGCCTTTAAGTAGGATGTTGAATGCTTCCGGCTATGGCTATGCTTTGAAGAACCCCAAGAAGATCATTTCCCACCAATTATATATGGATGATCTCAAGCTCTATGCTAAAGGGTCAGAACAACTTCGCAGCATGCTGACACTAATGGAAAGCTTCAGCAGCTCTGTTTGTATGGATCTTGGTTTGGAAAAGTGCGCAGTTGTTCACGTGAAGAGAGGTAGCGTACAGAATACAGAGAATGAACCTAATTTGATGGAAGATTTGAGAATTCAAGAACTCTTCAGTGGCGATGAATATAAGTATCTGGGCCTCCAGCAGCTCCTAGGAACTGCAGATGAAAAAATAAGAAAACAAGTGAAAAGAAAGGTTCTCTCTCGTGTGACGAAAATCTGCAAGTCCTGTATTAATTCAAGAAACAAATTTACAGGAATTAACACCTGGGCTCTTTCAGCAGCATCACATACATTTGGAGTTGTCAAGTGGTCTGAGACATCTTTGCAAGCTTTCGATAGAAAAGTCAGAACACTTCTATCAAAATATCGGATGCATCATCCTCGAAGTTCCACCGAAAGGCTGTATCTTTCAAGACATCATGGGGGCCGTGGACTGTTAAATTCTTGAAGTTATGTGCCGTTAGCAAGAAAAACAGCTCAGAAATTATTTCACCAACAACGAATCCATGACGGCCATTTGTGCACAAGATCACGGCTATACACCTCTGAAGCTGCTCCAGGAAGATCACAGTCCAAGAGTTCCAAAACCTGAGGACCGAATTGAGCAGTGTAGATCAAAGGAACTCCATGGCAGGTTTGCTACTGCTCTTCAAAGTAACTCCATAGATGTGAAGAGATCGACTGAATGGCTGAGAACCGCTGGGCTTTTTGGCGAGACGGAAGGATTTGTACTGGCCATTCAAGATCAGGTAGTAGCCACTAATAACTACAGGCGATATATTATGAAAGAGAACATCAGTTAAAGGTGTCGTCTGTGTAAGAAGGCCACCGAATCTATCCAACATATCTGCAGTGGATGCTCTCAGTTGGCACAAACAGATTATTTACGTCATAATAAAGTAGCCAAAATCATCCACCAAGCTCTTGCCAAAAGATTGGACCTGATAAAGGAAAGCCTGCCTTACTACAAATATCTATCAGAACTAGTTTTGTCTAATGAGAGAACAAAAATCATGTGGGATACTCCCATTGTTACAGATAAAACAGTGGAAGCAAATATTGTCGCCTGATATTGTCTGATAAAAAGCCTGATATTGTCGTATTCGACAAAACTACTCGTAGGGCAATAATAATAGATATCGCAGTCCCACTAGATCATAATCTGCTGACAACTATTGCAGAAAAGAAAAGAAAATATCAGCCACTCTCAATTGAACTGAAAAACTTGTACAAACTAATAGAGGTAGATATTGTGCCCGTAGTCATTTCAACTAATTGACTTGTGGCTGAAGATTGGAGGATTGTGAAAGAAAAACTCCATCTAAATGAGTGGCACCACAGAACCATGCGGAAGGCCGTGTTGCTGGCAACCACCAACATTGTGCGCAAGGTTCTCTCCCTAAACCATTGAAGCGCAACCTGAGTGCACTGGAGCAAGAAATTCTCACCATCTGTCTCACCATATGTGTTGACGTTCTGTCCTTGAGTTATACTTGAAAACTCCGGAAGAGCGTGAAATTTTGAAATATGAAATATAAATAATAATAATAAAGCTCCCATGTAATAAAATATATTTTCAAGGAAAAAATAAGCAATAACTTTTGCGCTCTTATTCATGTTGTCCTTCGGAATAATACTTCCTGCCGCGACAACATGGAAACGATAATTTGAATAATTGTATTTCCCATTGAATTCTAGAAGACGTACACAGAAAATGAAGTTACAAGGTCTTGAGGTTACAATGTCCAGAAGCAAAACAAGGGGCCATCTCAGCATTTGCTCAATGGATCACGGAAACTGGACGAAACACCTGATCGAGATGGGGTCATTGACCCGGAGGCGGTAGTGCAATACTTGTTACAGGTTGTTTATACACATTTATACAGTCCAAATGGTAAATAATGCATTATGTATCATTGTTAAAATTAATGTTACTTTTCTTGTGATGCTCAGTATAGTCTCTAATTGTATAGAAACAGTTATGCAGCAGAAACGATTTCACTTTGGATGTAAACTTTTCTATCGAATTTAATCGTTTAATGTCATCTGGCAAAGTGTTGTAAAATAATGTACATGTATTGTTCGTGAATTTTTTTGTAATGAGCTGTTGATACTGTCACCTGATGAATATGATTTCTACGTCGAGTGTTATAGTAATAGACTTCGGCATTTTCTGAAAATATATTCCCGCCCTTCAGAATGTCATTTTTGACAAACACCACTGATTCGTAAATAAACAGACAAGGTAATGGTAAAATTCCTAGATTAATGAAGAGAGGCTTACAAGAATCACGTGGGTGGGATTTGGTTATTATTCGTAGAATTCTTTTTTGTAATCTAAAAGTCTGGGAGCTATAAGATGTATTTCCCCAGAATATTATGCCATATCTCAGGCGGAAATGAACATTCGCGAAATATACACAACGAGCAGTATGAAGGCTGACTGAATTTGCAAGAATTCTAAACGCGCAGCATAATGAACTTAATTTCGTGTTCAATTCATTTAAATGGACGTTCCGTTTAAGGTTTGACTGAATTGAGAGACCTAAAAATTTTGTTGCCTTAATATCAGTCACCGTTCATTTTCAATGGAGCACAGAATGGTTTATTTGAAACGGAAAACTGCATTAAAACCGTTTTCTTTTCGTTTTATTTTTATTTATGATATACAAGAGAATCCAGGGATGTGCAGAAGAAATGATCACGAGAAGGAAAACAATAGCGTATCGAGCAACAATAATGGCTTAGTAGTTATCATCGGGATGAATATCGAAGAAAAATAATTTAAAAGTTAACCTCCTATGCAAGGTAAGTTTTCTTCATTTTTCATTTTTCTTCGTTCAAAATACACCAAACTTAAAGCAATTATTATTAGGTAACTTGCCTTCTCTATTAAATTTTTGTATGAATTGTAACTGCATTTACATTTGTAGCAGGACATACCTCATTTTCCCTGCACTTATATCTTAATGATCTTTGTTCAGAACATGTTACCACTCAAATTTCATATATTTAGAGCAAATTTCGTTTCATTCCACAGCGGGAGACCTTACTTCTGTTAGAGATAATGTGAAGTGCGCATCTGAGTTTTCATTTATTTCACAATACTGCCACATTCCAACTTAAAATATCTCGTACTGCAGGCATAATTTTATCCAACACATAAAATATCAGAATGACAAGTTTAACAAATACCATCTAGATCCAAGGTCAGCGCACAGGAGTTTTTGAAAGCCAGTATGGTGTCTCGAGAAGGCCGACTTGTTCGAGCTGAGGCGATCTTTTTGTGAATGTTGAGTAGCACTTGTAACTTTCGAGATGTGGTTATGTAGATGTGATGCGTTGCTAATAATAGTGAGAATCATAGTGAATAAGGACTGTATCCCCAGGTGAGAGAATTATGGTAAAAAGTGAAAAATGTAATTTGCTAAGTTCAGTGTTTTCTTTCAGCTTTGTGAAGTGTATTTGCGAACTTGGGAAACTGAGAAGAATTTTCAGTGTTCTGTTGTGATAAAGGACTAAAAATCAGTATTCCTATTAAAACATACACGAGTGTCTCGAGAAGGTATGCCTTCTTTGTTGCCTAATTGTCCTGCTTATTTGAATCATCCAAGCACTTCCTGCAGAGAAAGTCATTAAGAAAAGAAGTTCGTTTAGAAAACAATATCTGCTTGCTGTTATTGAAGAAAGTGCAAAAGAAAACATGTCAAGATTAAATGAAATATCTTTCAGTACTTTTGATGAACTAAGAAGCAATCTGGAGTTGCTTATTTTGGAAGATTATTGGTCGATTAATTAATAAGGAAGACCTTTCGCTTTGTTTTTCAACATATTGATTGTATGAATGAAGTCGTAGGCTTCCGCGACCAGAATCGTTATCTTGTCGCCAAGATCTTTATATTGCTTGTAATTCTGTTCCTAAAATTATCAATTCAGTTGGTGGTGGATTTTTATAGATCTTTATATTGCTTGTAATTCTGTTCCTAAAATTATCAATTCAGATTGGTGGTGGATAAAGAATTAAAACTCAATGTTTGTTATTGTTAAAAAATTATTAAAACTTGGAGGCACTACAAGACAGTGTTTGTAAAATGGTTTCTTTTCGAAAAGTTAGGTTAAAATTTTAATACAAGCAGTAGGAACGGTCCTCATGTTTTTGCTTTAATTGTAGACCTCTTACTTCAAATGAATACTACAAATTCAAAATTTGATAAACATGTTGCTTTTATGTAAATAAAACTTCTTACGAAGAAAAGTAGTGCATATCCGAACAGTTCATGATTTTTCGTATTGTCCTGTATTTACCATATAGCCATATTCTAATAAATATTTCAAGCATTTAGGGTTCATAATATTTTGTCATCCTACTGCAATTAGAAGATTGCGTTCATTTGGTTTAGTATTCAAATGGAAAAAGTGAAAACATTTTTTTAAAGAATAGTAGAAATAAATATTTAAATTAATGGATAGTAATAAATATTTGATTCTCATAATGGATGAGATACATTTAAAGTCGGTGATGGATTTTAATGCAGATAACATAGTGAGTATTAAATTTAATAATCAATTACTTGCAACGAGAGCTTCTATGTTTATGATATCAATCATAATTTCAGATCTGAAAGAGATACTACACATAGAACTTCTAAATAACATATATGCACAGAACTTGCAAAATATTTTGAAAAAAAAAATTGTTGAGATTAGAACAGGTAGGATTTCATGTACTGTACGTTGTTAGTGATAACAGTATTAATAGAAAGTGTAGGCTTTTTTCGCCTGAAAAAACACTTCAATTCATGTACAATTTTCCAGCTGAAGAAAGTATACCTCTTTTCTTCTTCTTTGATAGGGTAATTTATTATATATTTTCGTCTGATAATCACAGTTTTACTTCACATTTCAATTTGTATGGCCTACTTAGGCGACAATCTTGAAAGGTCTTCTATATCTAGTTGTTGTTGGTTTAACACTGACTTTGAACAAATTTTACAGAAGTGCCTCTTATATGTATGGAGGTATCTAATAAAATCACTTTAAATGCAAATGGAATAATGTCACTTTGTTCATATACGGTTATCCACAAGACAGATTCGAAAACTATTTTAAACTGACAATACGAAAACTATTTTAAACTGAACTCTCTAGTTCAAGCACTTCAAAACATAATTTTTGTCTAAACGTCAGAACCTTCTTTTTCGGATATATTCGATGAACTTATAAGTTATTCATCTGCTTGAGAATTCTAATGATCATGTTGGTACTACATATGCGTATTATTAAAATAATGGTGTGATGAACAAAATGCAGGTCATTAACGTAAATTGAGCAAAATTACTAATTTTGCAATTATCTAAATATTATTTTCTATATACGATCACTTCAAATAGAGTTGTGAAAAATCACTTTATTGAGATATCACGCATTTGATACTTTTCCAGCAAAATTAACAATTTCTTGCATAATATTTTCAATTTGGTTACTAATGTAACTTCATTATCTGTGCACGTCTTCTAGAATTCAGGGGAAATATAGTTATTCAAATTATCGTTCTCCAAGTTGTCGCAGCAGGAAGTCTTTTTTTCCATTTCCCTCATGGCTGATTTTGAAAATTTGTTGCCAATACTGCCAATTATAATTGGCATGTATTTTACCTGTTCGAAATCCCAATAGTTTCCAACTGCAAGAAAGGAAGTAAACTAATTTGCATGTAACACACTAACTCCAAATGCAACTACACTAGTAACAACGAATATTTCAAAGTGACCTAAGAAGACTAGTGTGACGGCTGTGTTTCTTGTCATTCAATTTTCATCCCACATAAAATTCAATTTTTGAACATTATATTCGAATATTTCGAAAGATTTTATAGATTTCAAAAAAACAAAAATATCAAATTAAAAATCAGTAGACTTCGAAAAGTGGAAAATCTTTTACATCTTAACAAGCTATATTAAAATATATTTGTTTTGTAATATAGCAATTTTTTTCAAGAAAAAATAAAATATGCCGTTGTCAAAATGATCCACAACTTGCTGATGATGTATTTTTTTATTTAAAGACATACATTTCCAAAAACGTATTTTTGGGGTTATTTCGATTCTTTAGAAAAACCCCTCACATTTAGCTTGCGCAATTGATCCAATTCAATTTAACGATGCCTTATTTTACGTCATCAGGTCTGAGACCATCAGGCTTGCTCTTCCTTCAGACCACGCAAATTTCGCAACATTCCTTCCACCATCTAGCAGAAAAAGAAGGTATCACTGGGGCGACGAAACGCGATTTTAAATTTATCTCAGAGGCTTCTTTTATGATATTTTACGTGCAGTAAATCTACAACACGGGGCAGCCAGCTTTACTCTCCCTCTGAAGGCGCACGAAGGATTTTTTCGCTCTTAAAAAGTGACTTAATTGACAAAAAATCTATCGCTTCAAAACGCGTCTGTTAGCAGACAAGTGGCGAGATTCGCGGTGGGGCGGCGGGTGGGCGTCATGGATCAACAAGATTCTCAATCTTCACCGACGCCTCCGCTGCCGCCCCTGCCGCCTACGCCGTCCTCCACCTCCGCCCCGTCAGCCGACGTCCTCACATCGCTCTCCGCCCTTCTACTGCAGCTGCCACCGCTGCCCGCCACGCCGCGCACCGCAACGCCAGACACACAGCGGCGGCCGTTGACGGTAAGGCCTGTGTCACACGAGCGTTGCGTTGACGCGCGTCATAGATTAACACTGTATCATGTGAGCAGCGGCCAAAACGCTCCGTTTCGCCGTGTGCCGTTTCACATTAGATTGTGTTATTCTTCATCGCGCGTTACTTAACGCGCGACAATGTAACGTCCATGTGCAGAGACTCCAAGAAGCTGGCTCGGTGATTTAAGAGTTTTTATGTAAACATGTCGGTGACAGTGGCTAGTTACAGCAAAATCTCGAAATTCGGTTTAGGATAATGCTAAAATTTCTGTAAAAAACAAAAAAATCACAAAATAAACGTTTTGTGATTTTTTTATTGTTTTTTAACGAAAACTCTTAGAGTTTTAAATATAAAGATCATTAGTATCCTAGTATACGTTATATTAGAAGTAATGCTTGGCCTCCTCTTAAGAAGTATCAAAATAAGTGTGTCACCATTGGCAGCACGAATGGTGAAATTTAAACGGAAATTATAGTTCATTGGAATTTGTTCAAAATGGATAAAGTACTGAACGATATTCGAATCATGGCAATACCATAGTCGACTGGTCATAAAACTCGTGTTGTAGCAAGATGTCTTACGTTATTTATGTCGTAAATAACTATTGAAGACAGCCATTAACAAAAGCGATTATTTTTAAGGCATGCACAGGGTCCTAAAAGTTGAATTTTAGCACAAGTGCTAAAAGTGAGACAATGCTCAAATGTTCAGTTCAAACTCTGAATACAACAAAGGAAAATACTTTTGTCTGATCGTATCAATAAGTACTGATTTCAATGTAAAATAGTAACCGATTAAGTGATTTGTATACTAAAATTAAAATAATTGTCAGTAAGGCTGTGTAAAAAATAGTTTGATACATGCGGTAAAAGTTATTTTAGTTTTCTCGTAGGCAGCGCCATTCGAACAAACGACCATGTGTCGCAAGCGGTGATCGTATAAAAACTTCTTTATATTTCGTGAGTTAAATTATTACTATTTTCTTCCACGATTCCGATTTTTCACGTGCTTAAATTCACTCGAGCTTAAACACACACAATTTCACTCAATATAAAATATTATTTTAGGTCTGTTCCTCCTCGCAAAACACGCCACTGTTATTACACATTTCATAAATAGCTATTATGGTATTTATATTATTTATTCATTTATATATAACAATCGAATGTGGGTAGCAGTCTCTTTATTCCTTTAGCATGCATACTGTTGCCGACAACAGTAATGGTCGCATTCTCTGAGGGCATCTTCGGGAGCCTGGCTCTCATCCACTCGGCTTTAGTTTACGTATGCCTTAGATATATAAATTTCATTTTTGTAGATACACGTCTACCTTAAGATGTCCACACTTATACCTAGCCGTACCTACGTACAAAGCCATTATTTACAATTAGCGTATAACGTTGTTTGTCATGTCCAGGAACAAGAGACCAAAGACCGAGGTAGCCCATGCCGAGTTAGGGCAAAAAGACCGTACATCCCTCCGCCGTGCTAGCCAAGATAGCCGGATGGTTTGCTCTTGTACTAGTGAAGATCGTTCTACCATCTAGCCAGGTCAGGGAAGTGTAGAGCCTTCAATTCTTTGCCCGTCCCTAGGCGCGTGGAGCTGCGTCACTACAGCCTAACCAACATGTAGTACCAAGGTGCTATACGACGTTATGGACTTAAACCCTGTCAACACAGGGAGATAGAAGAAAAGTTAGGAGAGCGTTGCACTGTGATATAGAGAAATGACCGCTGTGATATGGATAGAAAGAACCGAAAGAAGGGGTTGTGACGTAGAGAGATGGGACCGCTTTGACAGTTACTGCATGGCTATTCCTGGCAATATAACTGCAAGTTACGACCTTGCATTTATTTGATCACTGCGTTCGTTTACATTTGTAAATTGCATCATCACTGTCTTTTGCAATGTCACCGCCCTGCATGGCGTTCATTTGCTTCTCGACATGTCAAAGTGGTGCCTTGTTAGAGTAATTCATCTACAGTAGGAGGCGGATCGCTCACGCGAGACTCTCGAGTAGTACGAGTATTATTTCTGACGATGTATATATGAAACCCCGTGTGGTCTAAAACACCACAATATTTCGCTTCGTCAGGGGGGCAAGTCCTCGGGGTGGGCACCTTGGCCTCTTGGGCTATAATCCGCACCCCCAGCCGACGCGTTAACGCCGACAGGTTGATGGCCGGATCTAGCCGGAATCCAGTTTACCGTCACAGCAACCTCCCCATACAATGCCTGGGTAGGGTCTGCTCGGCTAGCTCAGAGCTCCTAGTTATCCAGGCTAGTGCCAGAGTCTTGACAATGCCCCACTCACATGCGCCAGGAAGAAGTTCCCTCTTCTTTGCCCAGAGTATCGGGCCACAGCCACTACGAATCCGAGAGCCCAACTGGGGGCCGCCTGGACTAATGCCCAGGTAGCTCGGAGCCTTCATCCTGTCTCCCCAAAGCTTACCGCCAGCTCACGACGTGGGTAACGCCGGTACCGGAGCAACCTGTCGGGTGGTAACCGGATCTCACTTTAAAGTGCAGCGAGAAATCCGAAGTACTCCGAAAAGCATCCTTCGCCCAATCCTGCTGCAAGGTCGACGCGCCATAGGCCCAACTAGTGGGTGGCCGGTCGAAACCGGCCACTAGGAGCTTAGCATCGCCTTCTCCCTGCACCTTCAAGCTAACGACGTGAGTGGCGCCGCGAGACTCAGGGTCCAGGTGGTTGTCTACGACACACTATCAGAGACCACGACTACCTACGTCATCGTGATCCCTCCTGCGGGGATTATTTCTGACGAAGTTGTATTCCGTTCAGCCGATACGCGACGTGCTGTCACGTCCCCTGACGCCGTCATCGCCGCCGTGGCGTCTGCCCCCGCGCCCCCCGCCGCCTCCACCGCCCCCACCGCTGCATCCGCGTGCGCCGTCAGCGTCGGAGCGCGCGCAGTCGGCGCAGGCGGCCATGGCGCGCGTCACTCTGCTGCGCATGGGCATCCCGTCGCCGCCCACTTCGGTGCTCTTCCTCAACAAGCGCGCCGCCTACTCGTCCTTCAGGTCATTCGCTTCTTTCTCTTCTTCTTGCCTTTTCACTGCTCTGTCTTTCAGCTCTCAATATAGATGACGTCCACTTCTTTTCCGCAGTTTTCTTTTCTACTTCTCCCTCGTTTCACATTTCTTATCTGTTTTCTTCTCCGTATTTCATTCCTCCTAACATAGTTCTTCCACTACTTTTTATCCACTATAACGTTTTTTACTTCTCAGTACCGACTCGTGCTTAGGTTGCACGGTTGTACAACCCTCAGAAAACGACAAAGATCTCATAATATCTTAGGAATATACATTTTCATTTTAAAATATTCAATATTCAATATATTGCAGAAATATCGATGCATATGAAATCATTTTGAAACCAAAGAGTGTCCAACTGGCACTCTCTCCGGTGTTTGGTGCCTTGCCAGGAATTGCACCACGCTCTTGGCTGTGTGGCGTCATAACAGTCGCCATATACAGTAAATATTGGCTACGTGCATTTTATGCACAAGGAAGTAGGCTGCGACAGCGGGCAGCATGCAAGGGACGCCTCCCTGAACAAAAGGAGGCTATATTGGGACGGGAAACCCGGCTCTCGTATAGGGCGAAGGGCGGAAAACCCCAGGGAGCTGCCGTGACGTGCGTTCCCACGGGGCCAGATTTGTGAACCCCGTAGTTCGGCTGTCTGGTAAACGCGGCTGGCGGAAGCGGTGAGATGACGCAGTTCCGTCAGCCGGGCCAGAGAGTATAAAAGCGCGCCCGCACACGACTCCTTCTGATTCTCGAGCTCTTCGTGGGATGTCGTGTGAGGGTGCGCGGCACGTGGCACGTCGGGTAGGCTACAGGGTAAAGGGGTCGGAGCCGGCGTGAATTCGTCGAGATTTAGAGTAAGGTGCATCACACCGCGGGAGTGAATCTTATCAGGCAAGCGGTTGTGGTAACCAGGAGAAGTTCCTCTTAGAAACAGGCTGTAGATATTGTAAATAGTAGATTCGGGTGTCGGAGGATATCTTTAATAAATATCAATATTACACTGTTCACGTCTGTTATTCATTGCTGCGGCAATGACGCCACAGACATAGGAGGGAAAGAATGGTGGCAGCGGTTCACGAACTACCACGTAAGTGTAGTGTAGGCAGCGGTTCACGAACTACCACGTTAGTGTAGTGTAGGCAGCGGTTCACGAACTACCACGTAAGTGTAGTGTATGCAGCGGTTCAAGCTCGCAATATAGGTAGCTCATAGTATAGGGCACGCAGTATAATTACGCCAGTAAGGGGCTTCATTCGTCCATGGGTAATTAGTAATCATAGGAGAGAAAGAATAGTGACTGCGACCGACTGTATTGTAGCAACAGCTAGTAGGCCTTTAGTGTTGTATGTGGATAGTTGCATCACAACACCGAAGCACGCACGGGCAGGGCTTGTTATGGATAGTGGTAACAGTTGCATTGTTCGCGCGTTGCATTGAGGCAAGTCACGGTTGTGTTGTGACACGAGGGAAGAACAAAACACCCGGCAATTAGGGCGCTTTGTATTAGCGGGACATAGTCACCGAGAATACAGTCACCGAGAACACCGGCACGCGAAAGTGAAAGTATTTTTGGCCGCAGGTATCCGCAGAAGAGATAGAATAGTTGGCGAGCGAGCAAGGCTCAGCCAGGTAACAGTACCAAAGTGAAATATAATAAAAGGGCGCCAACGCGAAACACCACGAGTACGAGTGCGAGTACACGGGCGGGGCGAAACTTCAAGCAAAAGGACGGGAAGGAAGGACAGGAAGGAACGTGTTGCTGGGCTGGACCTTACGTGTTGCAGCTAATCCATTCCTCTCATCACGACAACCGTCAGCGTCGAGCGTGCACGCACAAGCAGCAGGAAGCAGCCACGTCCAAGCAGTGGAAGCCAAGGGTAAGTGTGCGCTTTTGCAACGCTCGGGGCACTGTTGGGAAGCCATGGCGCACCTACTGAGATTTCGTAAGGAGGGGATAATCCGAATCGCCAGTGATTTAGGGATTGCATTAGAGGGATAAGAAACGAATCAGACTTTAAAGAATTTAATAATAGAACATGAGGATTATACCATTGAATTGACTGAGGAATTAGAGCAACAGCACAAGTTAGATATTGAAAAGGAAGAGAGAGAGAGAGAAAAGGGAAGATAAAGAAAGGGAATATCAGTTAGAACTTGCGAGAGTACAAAATGCCCAGACCAGCGAAACAAATTCTGAGATTCGTTCGGAAGCGCGTCAGGAACACGCGAGGGAATATATTAAAATAGGACAAATAATTAGTAGATTTAAGGGAGAACAGGACGACAACACTTCTGACCTGAGCGCGTTTGAAAGCCAGTGCAGACAATTGAGAATCGGCGAAGAAGATTGGGTCGTTGATTTGATACGACTACTTCCGCATAATGTTAACACGTAGCTTACATTAGATGAACAAGAAGAAGCGTTAGATTATGCAGAGTTGAAATCAAAACTGTTAGAATTGTATCGGTTCGATGCGGAGAAATTCTGGCAGTTGTTTGTGAAACACTGTAGAAAAAAACGGATCAACCTGGAGCATATTCGCGAGGGAATTGCTTAATTATGCCAGAGATTGGGTAGCGTAACTTAACATAAAAACATTCGAGGGCTTATTGAATTTGATCGTAGCCGACCAGATGAATCGCAAAGTTCCAGGGGATATGCGGGAACACTTTGTGGATAGATGGGCCGAATTTTCAAATCCGCTTGAGTTCGCGAAGAGACTTGATGCGTACGAGAATGCGCGGCAAGGGTGGAAGAAGCTACAGTTACCATTTTTCCGCCCGAAGGAACATGGAAACAACAGGGCACCTGTTGCTCCTCACGTGGCACCCAAGCCAGCAGGAAGTACGAATGAGGAGGGAAAACATAGCGCAAAGAAAGAATTCGAGGCACCTTATGTGCGCAAGTGCTATGAGTGTCAGTCGACAAAGCACATGATAAAGAACTGTCCGCGGAAGCACGGCAATCAAATAAATCACGTGTGTGAACCTGAGACAACGGAATTCTTGAGACAGCACATCGTAACCGGTACCGTGAATTAAAAAAACAAACGACATTCTGAGAGATTCTGGTGCCACTTTTGATCTTGGGTCCGCGAATCTAGTCACGGATCAAGATTATACGGGCGAATCGGTCTGGATCAAACAGCCGCTTAATTCAGCAGCCGTTAACTTACCGGTGGTGGAAATCCGCCTGAATTCAGAACTCGGCAGTGTAATCACCAGGGCCGCCGTAGTGCGAAAAGAAAACAAACTTAATTATTATCTTTTGAGTAACAGGACGTTTCAACTTTAGCAAGATATTAAAAAGGGCTTAGTAGAAGAACAAATGGTAAATATGGTTACGACGCGCAGTAAAGCTGCGGCGGAAAGTAGGTCAAGGGCGGAGGAGACGGGGGACCCGCAGGTAGGATTGCCGCAGGTGGAAGGCTACCTGCCGCCCGCCACAACAAGCCCGGGCGACGGCGAGCATGAGCCGTCGGAGGAGTTCCCGGAACTCTGTCTATTAGCAGACGGCGAAGAAAGGGAATTGGCTGTGCCGATCACTGAGATGTTGAAAGTAAACAGGGAACAATTCAGCGCAGCGCAAAAGGGAGATGCATGTGTAAATAGTTTGAAAAATATAAGGACGTAAAAGGAGATTCGGAAAGAGATGCATATTTTGTTAGGAATTCCTTATTATTTAAGAAACGGAAAAGCAAAAAGGGCGACATGTATGAAATGTTAGTTGTGCCCAGTATATTCCGTGGGGCTATATTAAAGATTTGCCATGATGTTGTCAGTGCTCATCTGGGAATATCTAAGTCGAAAAATAATTTGTCTAAGTACTTCTTCTGGCCAAATTGTTTTAAAAAGATGGAGCAATTGGTACGTTCATGCGACAGCTGCCAGCGCGTCGGTCATAGTGGTGACCGGAAGAAGGCACCTTAGTGTTGGTCCCCACTATACGAGAGGTCTTCTCTCGTTTGAATTTAGATACGATAGGCCCGTTTCAGAGAAGCAGTACCGGAAATGTCCACGTACTTACTGCTATTTGTGTGGCTTCAAGGTACCCCGAAGCTACACCGATTCCACATCTTCAAACTCCTACTGTAATTGATGCTCTTTTACAGTTGTTCAGCTGAACAGGTTTCCCACAGGAAATTCAAACGGACCAAGGCCCGGTCTTTAGGAGCGCGCTGATGGCGGAATTTGCCAATAAATTCGGAATTAAATTGATTCATAGTTCACTTTATCACCCGCAGACCAATTCGGTCGAGCGTGTGCACAGTACAATAAATAGGCTGTTTAAAGTTCTGTGTCTAGAAGCGGGAACGGGTCTTGACTGGGAAAAACAGATTCCGGCCATAGTATTCGCTTTAAGACCGAGATTCCACGAAAGCTTTGGATTCTCGCCCGCAGAATTAGTATTCGGGAGCAATTTAAGGACGCCTATTACGTTGCTTTACGAGAATATCTCTGGAATTGAGGCGGAAAGTAGCGAAGTAACGGAGTATATATTTCGTCTTCTAAATAGATTGAAGGTGATTAGAGACTCAGCTCATGAAAAACTATCGGCACTTCAGGTGAAAAGAAAAACCTGGTATGATAGGAAAGCTGTGATACGTACCTTTTTATGTAGAAGACAAGGTATTAGTATTTGCTCCGAACAAGGTTCGTAAATTATCCGTACAATGGATAGGACCGGGAGAGATTGTAGAGGTGTCTGGCACTAATTACGTAGTTCAAAAGTGTAGGCAAAGTATATCATGTCAATATGATCAAAGCATACGTACAAAGGACAGAGTATGTTAACTTTATTGTCAATCAAGAAGAAATAGGTGAAGTTATGGAGGATGAAATAGATAAATACGCCCTAAAGTTAGGACCGGAGGAATTTGATGTAGAGGCAATGCTCATGGGCACGGAAATGGAACCGGAAGGAAGTGAAAGGCTGAGAGAGATTGTAATTGAGTTTAGGGACATCTTTTCTGATAGGCCAGGTCTCACTAAAACGGTTGAGATGGACATTGAGTTGCTGGACGAAAATGCAAGGGTCAGGAGCGCGCCATATCGCACGTCGCCTTGCCAAACTAAAATCTTCCAAGATGAAATCACGAAAATGCTAAGGGATGGTATCATCGAGCCTTCAGATTCTGATTTCACATCTCCCATGATTTTGGTGGAAGCACCCGGGAAAAAACCCAGACCATGCATTGACTACCGGAAGTTGAACCAGGTTATTCGAACTGAATATTTTCCGCTTCCGAGTTTAGCAGAGCGTATGGAAACAGTAGCGAGGGCCAAAATCATAACTACAACTGACCTATGTAAAGGATTTTGGCAGATCCAAATGAGCGATAGAGCTCAACGGTATGCCACCTTTACGACAAAATTCGGGTCTTATAAACCCCCCAGGATGCCTTTCGGCATAAAAAATGCACCATACGTTTGCAGTAAGCTTATGGAGGCATTACTGAAAGATTGCGCGGAGTTCGCCGTTCCATATATGGACGACATTGCTATCTTTAGCGACAACTGGGAGGATCACTGCAAACGTCTCAGAATCGTATTCCAAAAGTTACGTGAGGCCAATTTACACATGCAACCGGCGAAATGTAAGTTCGCCAGGAAATCAGTTACGTTTTTAGGATACGAGATTGGTAGTGGTCTGATGAGACCAAATGAAGCCAAAGTACAAGCGATAAGAGAATATCCCCGGCCTACGACAAAAAAGGAAATCCGGAAATTTATGGGTCTGATATATTATAAACGGTTCATCAGAAATTTCACATAGAAATCAGCTGCGCTCACTGATTTATTGAGGGGCACAAACGGGCAAAGCAAAATCCAGTGGTCGGAAGACTGCTCTCTCAATTTGAATCAGTGAAAAGCCACTGATTGACAGTGACTATTCACTGATTGTGGTAGTTAAAATCCGACCACCGACAATCAGTGAACTGAACTGAATGAATCAGTGAAAATCGGGACCACTTTTTGAATCAGTGAAACTTCACTGCTTGAATCAGTGAAATATCGCATTGCTATCCCAGCAGTGGCGGCTCGCGCTTAGGTTGCACAACCCCCAGAAAATGAAAAAGATCTCATTATATCTTAGGAATATACATTTTCCTTTTAAAACATTCATTATTGAAGATATTGCAGCAATAGCGATGTATATGAAATCATTTTGAAACGAAAGGGCGTCCAAATGGCGCTCTCTCCGGTGTCTGGTGCCTTGTCAGGAATTGCACCACGCTCTTGGTTCTATTAATGAAGTTATTGTTTTTACTCCTTAGTCCTTCGATTTAACACGGGGAAGATAGAGCTTTTTGGTTGGGCAACCACACAGCTGGCGCGTTGCGGAGATACTGCCTTTTTAAGTGAGATAGGTGAATACAAGTCTTTATTTAAACCAATGAAAAACATACAACAGAAGAAAACCATGTTCAGGAACTTTTCAAAACTCACTACGGAGAAAAATTGGCCTGCAGTTAACACTCTTTATTTTATGTACATATTATTGACATTTTGGTGACAATACAACAAATTATGAAAAGAAAGTTGGGAAGAAAGTAGTGAAAGAATTATAATCCTCTTATAATTTAAATGTGTATAAATACATTTCAATGGATTTTTATGTGAATTTTACAATAAAAATAAATAGAGAACATTAAATGTCAAAATTTTTAAAGTAAAAATACAAATAAACATTTGATATTATTACAAGTATTTGGCAAGTTTTAGGGCAACTTAATCAGCTTCCTCTGCTAATTATAATTTTCATAATTAAAATCGGCAGCATTGCCAAGCTTAAAATTGGAAATGTTAACAGCACTGCATGCCTTTGTTTCTATGTACATATATATGTATACACATGTATATATACACATGAATATATATACATATATATGTGTATAAAGAAAACAAAGACTATTGTGTGTCGTTTCCTAAAAATTTGAATCTGCCATGCTACCGAACAAATGACTGATACCTGACACCGCAATGGAGGCATCTGGCCACTGATTTCAAAGACAGGAATACAATTGATGAATGATGGCATGTGTCAAGAAGAGCAAGTTCTAAGCTATTAATTCACTTGAGGTAAAAACTTTAAATGGCTTACCAGATGAACTCCAAAACACAAATCTTCACAAGGAGCTAATTACAACACAAATATTTGGTAAGGTAAGAAATACTTTAAAAAAAAGAGACATCAAAGTCTGGATTTCTTTATCAGAAAATCTATCAAAAGTATATTTGGATGAAGAGGAAAATTTGCAATTTTACAACTACTACATAGAAGAGATTACAGAGGAAAAAGTTGAAAAATCTACCCGAGTACCTCAGATGAAACAATTGAGAAACTTTTAAAGAAAGTTTTAGAAGATAAGCAACAAATATCTGAAGTAAAAAATTTGAGAAAATTGTCAATGATTTTATTATCAATACTAGTGAGAACCCGTCAAAATTTGACGGTGAGATCTTAGATAAATGTAAAATACTGTGCCCAGACTAATGTTCACAATATGTTGCATTGTTTGGATCTTCGGGTTATAACGAAGAAATTCTGTGATGTGTAGTTCCCAAAATTTTGAACACGTATGGTCCATGACCAGGTGGCAATGCAAAATGGCCCACATATTTCAATAATACACGATATGACACAAAAGAAAGAGCACTATTATACTGACGGATATTGAATTGCTGTAATTAAATTAATTATTATCAATAGATTTTACATAAAAATGTTTATTTATTTACAATGTTGATTTGGAGGTTATGTTGTCCATCAATATTATTTCTAAAGTTTTTTGATGTGTCATTTGATTACTTCTGGCATATTGCTTGAAGGTAAACTTACTTTCCAATTTAAGCAACACAGAGTAAACACGTTTGCAGAATTTCTCTCGCATGGGAAGTACAAAGCAGAACAAAACTGACATTTTCTGCGCTGACTTTCTCATTCTCTGCGTCCAGTGTACGTTTGCTTCTTTGGGGGCGCGTGGACAACTATTCGGAATTCGACATAACCTGTGAACAACTTCACTACTTCAGTACAACTGAGCAAAACCCACTGTCCGAATGTTCTCTAAAAAATACATCACAAAAGCAAATACATGCAAACTGTCACAATGCAATTATTACACTGAAACAAAACCGTGACGAATTGTAAACAAATCTCAACAATCAAAACAAAACATCAAGCAGCTTGGACTCACATCTAGCGTTTCATATGATCAATTTTGAAACAGCATTTTGGAAGAAAACAATTGACTACTGATAAGCGTAGTATTAAAGAATGATTTAATTAATTAATTTACACCGTAAATGTTGGTGAATCAACACAATCCCCGATAACACATCTAGGGATCACATTCTTTCATTTAAAGGAAAAAATATTACAATCAATTCAGTAGAAGCTCCAAACGAAGCCATGGCAGAATGCTTTATTTTTTTAAATATATAGATAGATATTTAATGGAAGAAACTCAAACGCATGCCAATGGATAAACGAGTTTGAAAAACAGCGTGAATGCTGTTTTGTGGAAGAGATATTCTAAAATTTTCCCTTGACAATGCAAGCGCAGATTGGTACTCAAGTATGATTTTGAAAAATACAGTAGAATCAGAATGGAACAACTGGAAAAAGAACGCACGCATAAAAGAAATCGGAGTTGTACTAAACCAAGGACAAAAATGGGGATAATAAGCCAGTGGCATATTTTTCGAAAAAGTGAGTGAAGCTCAAAAGGGAAAAAAAAGCAATTTACCTTGAGTGCTTGGCAATAAAAAAGTTGTGATATATTGGCAACATTGGCTACTTGGAAGAGAATTTTTGGTACACTCCAATCATAAACCATTAAAAAATTTAAATATAAAAGCAATAACAGATTAAGAACTGGGTGATTTGACATACTATCTGTCCCAATACAATTTTAAAGTTAAATATAATCCTAGAAAATTAAACCAAGAGGCAGACTGTTTAAACAGGCATCCAGTTCTAGAGCCTGATGAAAATTCAGATGACATATTTAAAATAGTAAACCTAGTGAAATTAGAAGACATAAAAAAGGATCAAAGAAGACGCACAAAACTACAAAACAATAAGAAAAAGCTAATATTCTAAAATTAAATTTATTATAAAAATTTCAAAGAAGAGAAAAACTCTCATTATCAGAAGAATTTAGTAAAAATTACTAAAATATGTACACAATACTTATTGTCACCTGGGAAGAGCGCAGATGATAAATAAAGTAACACCATTCTTTACAGCGAAAAATATAAACATAAACATAGAGAAGATTTGTGAAACTTGTGACATCTACTTAAAGAATAAATCATGAAGAAAATCATAACATGGATTAATGTCACACCTAGGTTGAGCAATGTACCCATTCAAGATAGTTTCTATAGATACCATCGGAGGTTATGGAGGATCCCGGTCAACAAAAAAATACCTACACCTACTGGTCGACCATTTCACAAGATATGCTTATATTTTAACATCAAAAAATCAAAACGCTGATGACTTCATAAAACTAACTGAGGAAGTAACAAAATACCATTATGTCCAGATGGTACTAACGGATCAATATCCAGGAATAAATTCAAAAGAATTAAAACAATTCAAAGTAAAGAAAAAAATAAAATTGATTTTTACTGCCATAGATGTGCCTTTCTCCAATGGTCTCAATGAAAGATTAAACCAGACTTTAGTGAATAAAATAAGATGTATTATGAATGAAACTAACAAAGAGGCTGCTATTGCTATGGACAACTATTGTGAAAAAAGCTGTGGAGAAATACGAGACAGAGCATACAGTCACAAAATTCTCAACAAAATACTTGCTAGAGGGTAAAACCATAAATATCCTACCGCATGAATTAAAAATAAAATGCACAGCCGAAGATTTAGAAAGAGAGAGGAAAATAGCACTCAAGAATACAATAAAACTTCATAATGACAACAAAAAAATATTCAACCTACACAGGAGACAAATTGAATTAAAAAGGGAGATCTTGTGTACATAGACTATGAAAATCACCTGAATAGGAAGAAATTAGATGAATTGAGAATTGGGCCATCCTCGATATTGGGAAAATCTTAAAGTCAATCTATGAAGTCAATACCGGACACAGAACCAAAGAATCAAATTTCTCTGATATAACAAAACTAACTCCAATGATTGAAGGTTATGATAATTGAACAATTGCAAAAGCATTGTTCATTTCCCAGAAGGGTGGGTTTATTACAGAAACCCAAATGAGTTTTAATTTCAAATTAAATATTTGAAGGATATAATCATTATATACTGCTAAAAATGAAAAAAAATTGCTAATGATGTTGAGTAAGCCAAATTTGTTGTAAATATTAATTTAAACAGTAAGTCAAATGCTGCGATGGGTGAAGGAATATTTTATTGTTATTATTATTATTATTATTATTATTATTATTATTATTATTATTATTATTAATATTATTATTATTATTATTAAAAAAAAGGCAATGTTAAAACCAATGCAAATTAGAGCCCTCCTAAAACAGAAAAAAAGATAGGTCAAGAAGTTATGCGAGGAAAATATGGTTACTTTATTTTCAGATTACATACAAGATCATACTAACTGGCAGAATTATTATGAGGTCTGGATTGGGAACCTCAGGAATGGCTTTGATGTACCTTCTGCACTCCCACTCCTCTGCCAAACTAGCCTTGCCATGTAAATGAGTAAAATATAATGTGTTTAGTGACTAAGGAAAGCAAGGAACACTGATCAAAATAAATCAGTATTACAGCAGTCTTTGGCAAATTAAAATACCTTTCAAAATATTCACATTGTTAGAGTCCCCAGTTAGCTCCAGCACTTTCTCTTACACTTCTTCAAAAATCTACTCCTGGACTGGTGTCAAACTAAATTGGAAAAACCAAAGAATGAGTTATTAGTTTGCTGGCATGCCCGGCTCTGCTGTGGTGTAATCGAGAGCATTTTGGACTTTTTACAAATTTCATAAACGAAATTATCCATTGCACGTCAGATATTTCACACTGTATCACCAAACAGTTACATTAAAACTCTTAAGTTACATAAGTTTCCAATTTTATAACAAAAACAAATACGTGATATTAACAACGTGTTCATAACCTATTTCTTAGTATGGACAAATGCTCATAAAATAAAACGTCTCACATTTATCAACAAGACGAGTCACAGAAAAGCGAAAACTACTTACCTAATGCAATTAAAACAATCTTCAGACACAGGTCAGTTTTCTCGCAGGAAACCTCTATTCCACTGGCTCCGCCGTGCGATTTTGCGTACATTCACAACACAGCACATTAATGACTCGACCAGTCGGTATAGTCATTAGTATACTCTCTGGGTATAGTGGCGCGGCCAACTGACAACCAATGAAATGCTGGCGGTCATTTTGAAAAGGTTCACGTATTCACTGATTGTCAGCAAAACTACATATTTCGACTGAAGATATCAGTGACTTTGCTCTCACTGATTGAATCAGCGACAATTTCACTGATTCATATTCAGAGAGTGTGAGAACTCGTTTATACAGCTTCGCGACGCACTGTGTCAGGGGGCAGTCACATGCGCCTGATTTTAGTAAGCCATTTTTACTACAATGCGATGCGGCACTTAGGGGAGCGGCCATTGTATTATCACAATTAGATCAGGAGGGGAATGAAAATCCGATTCTCTTTCTCAGTAAAAAATTCTCAGACGGGGAAATGAAATGGAGCACCACGGAGAAAGTGTGTGCTGCCATAATTTGGGGTTTAGGTAAGTTGCGTTATTATTTAGATGGAAATGTTTTGTTAAAGATAGAAACGGATCACAACCCGTTAGTCTGGTTACAACAGTATGCTAAGAATAATCCCAGATTGCTTTGGTGGTCTCTGGCGATTCAGCATTTCAACATTGTCATAAGCCATAGGAAAGGGGTATTATTCGTAAATGCTGATATTCTCAGTAGAGTGTTTGAAAATGAGCGCCAGACAGTGTTCGGAGTTGCAGAGGGGCACACTACACCAGGCAAGGCCGATACGTGTGCGCCTAGAACACAACACAACAAAGTGCAAAACAAGTAGTGCAAGAAGACTGATGTATAAGTGACTTTGATATTTGTTGTGTTGTATCAAGATGTGGTAATTGTTTTGTTCCAAGAAACCCAAAAACGAACAGTTTCCCAGAAAATATCATGAACTTTTGTAGTTAGTGTGTCAGTTTGGGTGTATACAACTGTACTTGCTTTTTAATGTTTATTGATGTAATGTCTTATATATGTCTTATATTGGTAATATTGTATGTGTCATTTTGGTGGTGGATGTATTGTACAAAAGTAATTTAATTCAAGAATTTAGTTGTAAATGAAAAAGGAACTTAGTATGATTATTTGAGGTCACCACACCGTAATTGAAAAATCGTAGACAGGCATAAAACGTACGTAAAGATGTTTAATATTACAAGTACAATGTAGAATGTATGTGTAAAAAATATGTAAATGGGGTAGGTTAGTAGGGCCTTCTCAGTTTGTTTTATTGACTTGTATAATAGCTAGGTTAGGCGCAGTTGTATATACTGTGAGCCGGTCGGCCTAGGATTCACACACTTGTGGAATTTTCCTTCTGTGTTGTTTGCAACTGCGACGAAAATTCCAGTGGGGGTATAGGGGAGTTCGTGGCGTCATAACAGTCGCCATATACAGTAAATATTGAATACGTGCATTTCATGCACAAGGAAGTAGGCTGCGACAGCGGGCAGCATGCAAGGGACACGTCCCTGAACAAAGGAAGGCTATATTGGGACGGGAAACCCGGCTCTCGCATTGGGCGAAGAGCGGAAAACTCCAGGGAGCTGCCGTGACGTGCGTTCCCACGGGGCCAGATTTGTGAACCCCGTAGTTCGGCTGTCTGGTAAACGCGGCTGGCGGAAGCGGTGAGATGACGCAGTTCCGTCAGCCGGGCCAGAGAGTATAAAAGCGCGCCCGCACACGACTCCTTCTGATTCTCGAGCTCTTCGTGGGATGTCGTGTGAGGGTGCGCGGCACGTGGCACGTCGGGTAGGCTACATGGTAAAGGGGTCGGAGCCGGCGTGAATTCGTCGAGATTTAGAGTAAGGTGCATCACACCGCGGGAGTGAATCTTATCAGGCAAGCGGTTGTGGTAACCAGGAGAAGTTCCTCTTAGAAACAGGCTGTAGATATTGTAAATAGTAGATTCGGGTGTCGGAGGATATCTTTAATAAATATCAATATTACACTGTTCACGTCTGTTATTACTGCGACAATGACGCCACACCTGTATTAATGGGTGTGATGAGTTTACTCCTTGGCCCTTCG
>BLKR01004653.1:80000-101858 GCA_011170035.1 Teleogryllus occipitalis
CTGTACGTGCACCTGCTGCGCGCCGCGCTCGACGGCCACAGCCACCGTGCCTGCTGCGAGCGCAGCCACCCCGGCGCCTTCGCCGGCCGCCGCCACCGCGAGGCCGCCCGGCATTCCAGGTGCGGCGCCGCAACCACCATCAACTCCACCACCCCCACCACCATCGCGTACGATCTTTCCTTTTTCTTGTACAATCCCTTTACACACACGCACGCACTTTCGTGCACTACACTACCACATATGCCAGGAATCAGTCAGGAGCTTAGAACTTGTTCCGTCTGGAGCTGTGCCCCGCTGGTAGGAGATTATTGGTGGGAGAAACCTCCCACAGGCCAACGTGTAGATCGCCGTCGGATCTCGCCATCCAGCAGGAGAGGATCACCGCCACCTCCCGCGATACACATGCACCACACTTGCATGCACCTACACATGCGCCGGACTAATGTCCTTAACAGTCGACGCGTCCGAAAACACTAAACAACCAATCCGCCTCCAACGCACCGACACCACAATCACAATTACGGCCACAGCTGTCACCGCAACCACTACCACCATCGCATCGCAGTTTCCTATGCCGACTGTCGAGTGGCTACAGTCCGCTTACAAAAATGCGCGCAGTAAGTCTTCTACGAAATGTCGAAAGGAACAAACCTCTCCCGTGTGTACAGCACAAGGTGTTTATCATTTTGGCTTCCTGAGCCGCTGACAATTCCTACGTTTTTCCTACACTAAACCGGCTGTGATGTCTGAGTGAGAACTAGCAATTATTCTGGGGCATCGCTGACCGGGAGCCCCTGCAGTTTCGAATCTCGCCGACGCACAGTGGTCTATTTTCAATATTTAGGGGGACATTGCTCTTTTTGAACTGAAATCAACTGTATAATAGTTTTTTTGTTAACTTCATATAATTTTGAAATCTTTATCACTCTTAACTGCTGTTCTATAATATGCAAAAGATGTTCGAATCGTTTTTCTGCGTATTATTGCGTACAAACAAGGATATACATATATTTTATAATTAAACGAATTGTAAAGAGTAAACCCTGTATTTTACGAAAGAAAATAAATGATAAATACATACCCAAACGATTTATATATCAAAATCACTGCCTGAAGAATCTTCCAAGTCTTCTTCATTCTGGCTTTGGAATGAATCATCTGAATGCTGGTGAACTCGTGACAATTCTGGTGAATGTGTAGGGACTTTAAAGAGATTGATGACTTGCTGTGGCAATTAATTTATTTTTCTTTTAGGTAAATTTCTGATGCTAGATATCACTGGATCAGAAGATATGAAGAGAGCATGGAGAAGGTCTTCGATGTTTCGTTGCCTGATATTTTTGCGAGTATTGTGCTCTCGAAAGTAGCGACATTCTTTATGTCTTGCTTCTAATGCTTCCTCGCTTAATTGTCCTATAGGAAGCAAAAGTGTGTCCATGACGTCAGCACCGTGAATTAGAATTTTGTGGACACTCGCTGGCATTTTGAACCACCCATACTGTTCCACAAATAGTTCTGCTGTTTCGTGAGCATACTTTCTAAATTCTTCAGTGTTCAACTCATAACCGCAGGAAATGGCTTGTAAAATCACTGAAAATCGTAATATTAATATTTCGTTAATCCCAGTGATTTCTGCTGGTTTTTTTTTGGATCCTTGAAAAATCTTCTTGCTGCATTTCCATCATTCGTAAGCCCCGTACCCTGCTTGACAACATCCACAAGTCCAGTTTCTTGTCGAAATTTTGAGATAACTTTAGCTTTTTGTTCTTCAAATGCAGCTTTGTTTTCGCGCCCTCGAACTTGCCAAGTTTTAAAACTTAATCTGTATGATATGTGTAAAATGCACTCAAAGAATCGAATGTGTGCATGTAAAATGGACAATCCATATAAAAATGTGCTTGTGTTGCACGGTCTTCGCACAACAGCATGTATATTGTTCATCTCATTTGGCCTCGCATTGCAAATATAGCAACACTGGGTTGATGGATTTCCTGCCAGGGCATTAGCTATTTTTCCATCCAACATTGTCTTCAATAATTTGTGATGCATATCCATTTCTTTTCCATTGGTTGTGATACTTGTTGGCTTTAATGCTACTACTTGATTTTCAATGTATTCACTCTCCTGAGTAATGACATCATGGGTTTCTTTAATAAACTGACATTTAACTGGCATGTAGAATCATGTAGATGAAGAACGTGGATTCAGCCAAATGATTTTTTCGAAATTTTTGGTTTTTGCTGTCATTTTTAAGGGAACAATTGACGTTAATAACAAATCAGAATCTGTAGCATGTGCGCTTTCAAGAAATTTTTGCTTGTAGTTTGAATGACAGGAACTTCCATCAAAACCCCATTTGTAAATAATTTCGAAAGAGGAAGTTTCATGCTCACTTAAAACTCTGCTGATAACTTCGTGTTGAACTATGGATAAACGATGTGCTGTGTGGTCAAGTAGGCTTTGCAATTTAACCTCGCCTTTTGTCTCGGAAATAACTATGTCTTTGGGGTAGCACTGCTCTTTAACTTTCAGTACTTTGTTGTAGGCCGGATATATATCACAATTTCTCTCTTTTGCACCTTTTCTTATCGGAATATATTGTGCTTTACTCAATTTGGCGTCTATAATCAGAGCCAGGGCTTCTTCTGGAGTGTAAGGATCAAAATTTTTCTTTTGCATATTTATTTTTTTCATTGTCCTCAACGAACGAGGGCTTGAAATTGTAGCCTTTTTTATGACATGAACAACATTTCGTTTGCCTTGTTTTCTGAAGACTGTGTCGCAAAAGCTAGTTCTTGAGGACTGTGAGCCTCAACTAATTTTCTTGTGCGCCTTCTCTTTGTTCTGGTGCTCAACGTATCAAATTCTCTTTGTTGACGTGTCGTGGATATTCGTGGTCATATATCATGTCGAAGAAAGATCATTTCTTCTAACCAGTCTTTATTTTGTTTAAAAAATGTTTCCTTCCGCCTTCCGCTTGCTTTCCAGCGATTTACAATTGAGATAGTAAAAAATTTAATTTTATCAATAATATCGTCTTCTGGAACATTCTGCACTCTCGACATTATCAAATCAACTACCTTCTCTCTCACATGAGTTTTATTTGCCTGAGACAGAAGACCTTCGTGCGAAAGAAATCCAAACAATTCAAGACGCGTCACTGCCAGTCGCGCACCTACCGACAAATAAAACTATATAACACAATCTCCGCACATTAAAATTAGTCTCGTTTTAAAGTTAGATAAATACTCTACATCATATAAAAAATTGGTCCTGTTACAACGAGGTCCTTTTTTGTTCTACTCCAATGAATTTTGACTAAGAGTTATACACCTTCATTTCCCCCGTTTTTTAATGAAATAAATTTAATACTTCTAAAACGATAAACAAGTATTAAAATTAATATATAACGTACCTGAAGAACCAGATTCCATGATGGGATAAAAATTTTCACACTGGAATATAACACGCACGTACTAGGACACCTAGAACACAGCCTACCGAGCGACCTCCAAACAAGTCTGAGCGCGCTCTGTCTTTCGCTTCGTTTCATGAATCCTTATCGCTCTGCGCTTCATAGAATATGGTCTATTCATACTTTTTCGAACAATTCAAGCTTCGGTTCACACTCCTGAATCGATACATTGAAGTTTCAACAACTTTGGTTTCAAGGCAAATGTCCCCGTAAAGGAGCAAAATAGACCACTGTGCGACGGCGGTTTTTTGACACTAGATATATAAATAGCTCGAGTTTATTCTAGGTCTAGAGGAAAATATCTACCAGCTGCTCTGATGGTAATTGTCCGTGAGTTTTCCAATACCAAAGCGAATGCGGGAATTTCTTCCTCTTCCTTGTCCCTTTTCTTTCCCCTTACCTACACGATTTCACGCACTACATTACTACGCATGTCGTGATTTTAGAACAAATCTGTGTGCCTGTATGGCTTCCCTCCGCAGAGCGACCTCCCGCCACCGCCGCCCGGGCTCCCCGTGCGGAGCGGTGCCAGGCCCTCCCCCGCAGGGCGCATCTTCGCGACGCCGCCGCCGCCGCTCCATCTTCAGTGACGACGACGACGAGGAAGAAGAGGAGGAGGAGGAGATGCGGGAAGAACGATGGAGGCGGTACGCGCGCCGCCTGCCGTGGCCCACCACCCCCGCGCCGCCCCCGCCGCCGCCACCGCAGCGCGCCACGCGCCAACCGTCCCACCCTCTGGCCTACCCCGTGCGGCGCCGCTGCTGCTGGTGGTGCTGCTTCTGAGACCGACGAATACGCCCCCATGCGGACACCGGCGTCAGGGCTGGATAAAGTCTCTTCGTGATTGGGAAAAATAATAAAATCAAGACAACCAAATAACAAGCAACAGGCACAGAGGAAACGCGTAAACTAAAAGAGGCGTTGATGAACGGACTGAAAGAGAGAAAGCACAGCTATGCGCCTCACCAAACAGGCAATAAAGTGAATTTGTCAGCAATGTGATTTTCGTAACAATCAAGCTGGAATTTACTCGGAATGATTTTACTTTGACTTAAAGTTTTTCCACCTGAAGCGACGTCAAAACGGAGCAATAGACACTTGCTTTACCGTAACCGTGGTTAAATCATATGAAGCAGAGTTAATAAAGTCTTGTAGCGAATGGAAGAGTCGATGAAAATGTTTTTGAAATGAAAATCACCTAAACCAAATCAAGTACAAGTCACAGAACTGGCGCACTAACTGAATAGGGGTAGCAGGGCCATAATACCTCAGCGCGAATGAGGGAGTACATAAAATCAGCAGTCTGCTTCGCATAATGGGCTCAGCCGATGACGTGTAAGAGAGGAGGCAAATAAAATCCAAGCTTAGAAAAATCAACGGCAGTAAAAAACAGAAATGACGGTGTAAAATCAAAGAAACCCAATTGTAAATGAAGAAATATTTCAAATTGTTCGTGCTCTTTGGATTGACAAACAACAAAATTGGACTTGCGACTTAGGTATCATTTGTTCTTCTGATCATTTTCTTTTTCGAGGATCAATAGTTTTGAAGAACAAAAATGAATGCTAGGAGCAGTCGAGAGAAGTATGTCTTTTGCAGAAAGGGAAATCTATAGAATTGTTCAGCTCTGATATTGTTAACAATTTCTTATATGATAGGTTACTAAAGAAATTTGGTTTTCGAAATCGTAGTCAGTTAAATTGTTTTCATCAAACTTTCTTTTTCCGATTTTTTATGACCCTTCAGATCAGGAATTCTACACAGAAATTTTAATGTACCCTTTCCCTCACAAAAATTTACCGGCAAAATTATATCTTCCCAACTGCGCCGACAAACTTGGACACCCCGCGGCCAGGGGGAGCGCAGGGGGAGGGACGAGTAGACCAATCGCTAGAAGGTAGAACCACAGTTGTCTGCGATTGGTGCAACATCCCAAGGGGCAGAAAGAACGCTGTCTCAGGTGAAGGGGGCTAGTTCGTTTACGTACGAGACGGAAATATCATATTTCCCTGCCGAAGGAGAGATTTTGCCTGCGCGTACGCCACGCCGAAATAATATTTCTAAGCGGGGGTTTCCGTCCAGAATTATTGTTCATATACCAGTAATATTTATCATTTTAGTAACATTTATTCTAACTTTTAGTTATCGATTTATAACTCCTGTCAATCTGCTATTTTGAGATGTTCATTTCATTTCCAAATTTGGAGAAAAGCCAAAATGATTATACCAACCCCAAGCGGAAAAGAACAGATGATCAGTGTAGTGAAAATAGTGCTAGATCAAACTTCAGGAATAACATAGGTAGTAGTGAAAGCAGAATTCCAACAGCAAGTGACCTAGAAGATAAAGACGTAAGTGATAACACTTCAAACTTAGAAAATATTACCATTCCTCCAATCAATATCCCAAAATCTTCCAATATCTTACGTAATTTCTCAACTTTTATATCAGACATAAAATCCATAACTACTAATGATTTTGAAACAAAAGTTAAAAACTCTCATATATCAAAATTCTTCAAAACCGTAATAGATTTCAAAAACTATAGAACCCATTGTGACTCAAATGAAATCCCATACTTTACATATAGAGATCCTACAAAGAAAACACTCTCGGCAATAATGTATGATGTACCATTATCATATTCCAATGAAGAAATTAAAACAGAGTTACTTAAAAATTTCTCAGTAATATCTCTCTATAGACTGTTTGGCAAAAATAGAGAATCATTAGAAATCTGCGCATTAGAACTCTATGATAATGACCAGGGAAGAGATATTATGAAATTAAATAAATTATTCAATAGTATTGTTAAAATTAAATTTAAAAATAAAATAAGCCCTATACAATGTAAAAATTGCCAGAGGTTCTATCACACTCAGGCAAAATGCAAAAAGGAACCTAGATGTGTTCGTTGTACTGACAACCACCATTATTCAAAATGTAACAAACCAAAAACAGCAACTCCAAAATGTTGTAACTGTTTCAAAAATAATACAGCAAATTACAGAGGTTGTACAGTTTTTGCTAAAAATTGTACAAATAATCAAAATACTAATAATCAAAAATATATCCAAACCAGAAGAAAAACAAATAATATTCAAAATAACAGGATTACTCAAGAATTTAACAACACATACTACTCTACACCTGCACCACATACTCAAAGTGTAAATCACTTCCCGCATTTACCTACACCTGGAAGATCCAAAACATTTTACAACAACAATACAATACCGCAAACAACAGGTATAATCTCACACCTATTATTCCTATTATAACAACTCAGATAATAAATGCTATAATCCCCCATATTCAAAATTTAATACAACAAATTCTTCCAAATTATATAAATAATGTACCACAAACTTAACTCTCTTAAGTTATTAAATTGAAATGCCAATGGACTTCAAAAAAAATTCAATTCAATCAAACCTCAAATGGAATGTACCCTCTCCCTCAGAAAAAATGTCGTTCAAAATTCTATCTTCCACACCGCGCCGACAAACTTGGACACCCCTCGGCCTGGGGGAGGGCAGGGGGAGGGACGCGTTGACCAATCGCTAGCAGGTAGAACCAGAGTTGTCTGTGATTGGTGCAACATCCCAAGAGGCAGAAAGAACGCTGTCTCAGGGGGAGGGGGCTAGTTCGTTTACGTACGAGACGGAAATATCATCATATTTCCCTGCCGAAGGAGGTAGTTTGCCTGCGCGTACGCCACGACGAAAAAATATTTCTAAGCGGGGTTTTCCGTCCAGAATGATTGTCTATAGACCAGTAAATATTTATCATTTTAGCAACAATTATTCTAACTTTTAGTAATCGGTTTGTAACTCCTGACAAAATGCTATTTTGAGATATTCATATCAGACACAATTTGCGGAGCCTTCCCGGCCGTTCTAACGCATATTTCGAATTTGTTTATAAAATTATAAATTGTTGCAAAATTGTTAATTCGCTGTTTTTGGTTCTGGGACATCGGGAGACTCTCCCCACTTTAGATTTACAAAATTTGGAAATTGTTTATAAATTTGCAATTGTTGCAAATTTTTTATTGTCTAATCTGAATGGCGTTTAAATGTGATGCAAAATTCCGGAATCCGTTCGGTGCTATTATATCTCGTTCTCGAGATATATGTAATTGTTTATAAGAAATTAACATCTTAGTAGACCCCATTTGTTTGCGCTTAGTTCATTCGCGCTAGCGGAATAGCGTGGGATGGGCATACTGAAAAACAGTTCTCCAATGCCGCGCTTTTGCCTGCCACATACGCTTAAAATGCACTTGCTTGTAAACAAATTCTGTGGCCAATTTAATTATGATAAATTCGTATTTTTACGGCGAGTATGAGCCTAACTTTTATTTGGTTTTTTATATTCTCTTTTAAGTCCTGCAATTTGCAAGTCGATATATTTATCAAATAGGAAAGAAATTGATTATAAAAAAATATTTTTCAAGGTGCATTACGCCCAAACAATTGTTTCTGTTTTTCTATCAAAGGGGTGTTGAGCAACCGAATAACTGTATTATTAATTTTTTAAGTCCCCTGTTAACACCGAGAGTCAGAAACTATTTGTTCCTCTTGTTTAACCATTACCATTAAAAAATAGGGAAACATATTGCTTAGCTTTTTGCTATAAACTGCACTGGATTGGATGAAGGTAGTGTTAAGGTTTTCAAATACAGAAATATTCAATTTTGTGTTTTGAAAGATCACATGAGTAGAATCACACATCACAATATTTACACAAGTATAGACATTTCTAAATAAACGTATATAAACTTTAAGTTAATACTTTCAATTCAATTTATCATTCCTTTCTAAAACTGTTACCGAGAAATAAAAAAGCAGTCGAACTGTGAAAATTGGGTGCTTTTTTATTTCTAGGTAAATTTTTCTTTCTGATCAAATGTATTCATTTATTTTGTTAATCATAAACAATTTAGATATTAATGAAGTGTTTATATGCTTCTACAACGCAAATAGTTGCCTAGAAAACATATATCCAAACCAACTTTTGAATGTTTATTGCGGCTTAGCCATTTGGAATATCCGTGTAGTTTATTAGACAAAATAAGCTTAAAATTGTCTTAACAGCTATTTTTCGAATATTCGACATTTCTTCCCCGAATATCCTGTATATAAAAGGCTCGATTTCTGTTGGTACGCGACGGAACGGCGTTCCGGTTCGTTGGAAATAATTATGAAATTATATTATATATAAGTAGCTATTGCTATTATATTAATAATTAATTTGAGGCGCGTTTCGGGGCCTAAGAATTTAAAAATAAAGGATATATGTATCATAATAACTCTTATGACGACACTGTTCTCAGTTACGTCAAGTTTTAATTTAGAGAATCAAAGTGAATGGTCTAAGTTTACTCACCTAAATAAAGTTTATCTTACTATACATACTATTTAGAAAGTGTTTTATGTTCAAAACAAGTGTTGCCTCATGAATTGAGAGACCTAAAAACTTTGTTGCCTTAACATCAGTCAATGGTACACTGTTCATTTTCAATGGAGCACAGAATTGTTTATTTGATATGGAAAACAGCATTAAAACCGTTTTCTTTTCGTTTACTATTAATTAGTTTGTTTGTTAAGGTTTTCAAATACAGAAATATTCAATTTTGTGTTTTGAAAGATCACATGAGTAGAATCACACATGACAATATTTACACAAGTATAGAAATTTGTAAATAAACGTATATAAACTTTAAGTTAATATTTTCAATTCAATTTATCATTCCTTTCTAAAACTGTTAATTTGATGATTTCATTGTATAATATTGAAATCAGAGCTTTATGTGCTAAATCTACGCATTGTTAATACATATTTTTAAACAATATTAATATATTTAATATACATTTAAAAGGTTTTTAGATTGGCGAACGTTTCAATGAAATTTCATGAATTCCTAAGTGCTAGAAAATAAATACTTGTAAAATTAAATAAATGTAGCGTGTAAAAATATAACAAACTCACGTATTTGGTAAAACGAGTTGATATTACTAAAAGAAAGCAAAACAGATGTTATAGCAATTCGAAGAGATTTAGCGTTTGTTTACAGTTTAGTAAATATCAATGCTCTAGCATTTCCCAGTGAAAATACATAGAACGAACTTGGTGGTCAAGTGATATGACCTTCCCAACACAGACTACATTTCAGTATCGACAGAGTTCGAAGGTGGTTTGTTGGCCGCCATTCTACGAATCTATCAAAACCTTGAATTTTGCACGACCATCTGTACAGGGAGAACGTAGCGGTTTATTAAACGGAAACGGGCCATTCGAGGTATCTAATGTGCACTCTTTGAAAACGTTTAACCATTATAAACTATCCCTAAGAAAAATATCAAATAAACAATGTTAAAGGTCACCAGCTTAACATTGCCTTTACTATTTGAATGTTTTCAACATCCCCAAAACCAACAGAAAACCCATGTTTTTACAGGTTATTATAAAACCAATTCAATAAATATAAGCATTTATTCACGTTATTATTTTTAAAACACTCAAATATCTACGATGTTATTTGATTCATGTCTTCATCGAAGATCTGAGATTAAAAAACTGATAAGCAGAGAAAATTAAAGTAATTTTGAGTGATTGATGAAGTTGAATGGTCAAATGAAAACAATGTTTCTTCCTTCATATAATGCTATCGTGTTTAACAGACATGTAATTACATGTGATACCTATATTTAAACATCCAAACTAATGAAAATTTTCAAAATTAAAATCATCAATAAAACGTTGATTCATCAGTAAGGATTATATTATTAAATACTTTTTTGAGATTCATGTGCTCCTGTGTGAATAACGTAGTAAACGTGATTCGTATGATCCAGTTTCTCAGAATAATACAAAACCTGCTAGACACATACACTAAACATAATAGTTGTCAAATAGTTATTTACGACATGAGTATCATAAGATATCTTATTACAATACGAAATTGGAGAATTATCAAACAAGACTCTTTAGCCGAAATTGTTAACCAATTGAATATTGTAATATAATGTTACCATTTGAATATCATAGAAAGTAAGACGCAAGTTGTCAAAATTCATGTGAACTATAATTTTTCTTTAAATTTTACTCCTTATCCTGCGAAAGATGTGTGACAGTACTTGTGTTAACAGTTCTACTGCCATGGGTTTAATTAATTAGTTTTCAGTACGCAAATTATTGTTTTTGGTTTTAAAGAAGCATGGATATACAGAGTATCGGGGAAGGAAACGTCGAAAGTTTGAAAAAAGCTGTTTAAACAATTTTAATCATACTTTGTCTAATAAACTACATAGATATTTTGAATGGCTGAGCTGCAATAAACACGCAAATTTTGGTTTGAAAATATGATTTCTACGCAAAACTTTGCATTCTAGAATCATGTAAACAGACCAGAAACATGTAACATGTTTATTATTAACAATATAAATTAATATATTAGTTCAGAAAAAAATTAACCGAGGAATAAAAAAGCAGTCGAACTGTGAAAATTGGGTGCTTTTTTATTTCTAGGTTAATTTTTCTTTCTGATCAAATGTATTCATTTATTTTGTTAATCATAAACAATTTAGATATTAATGAAGTGTTTATATGCTTCTACAACGCAAATAGTTGCCTAGAAAACATATATCCAAACCAACTTTTCAATGTTTATTGCGGCTTAGCCATTTGGAATATCCGTGTAGTTTATTAGACAAAATAAGCTTAAAATTGTCTTAACAGCTATTTGTCGAAGATTCGACATTTCCTCCCCGAATATCCTGTATATAAAAGGCTTGATTTCTGTTGGTACGCGACGGAACGGCGTTCCGGTTCTTTGGAAATAATTATGAAATTATATTATATATAAATAGCTATTGCTATTATATTAATAATTAATTTGAGGCGCGTTTCGGGGCCTAAGATTTTAAAAATAAAGGATATATGTATCATAATAACTCTTATGACGACACTGTTCTCAGTTACGTCAAGTTTTAATTTAGAGAATCAAAGTGAATGGTCTAAGTTTACTCACCTAAATAAAGTTTATCTTACTATACATACTATTTAGAAAGTGTTTTATGTTCAAAACAAGTGTTGCCTCAACAGCATATATTTTCACGTATTATTCGTAATTGCTATGCAATATTCAATACGGACTATGTGAACCTGCAAAAAAGAAACAAAAAAAGACCTACTGCAGCAGAAAATATTTTCTACTCGTCGGGATTCGAACTCGGGACTTTAAAGTTAACTCACCTGACACGGTTCCCCCTCACCACCAGGTACACGACAAGACTACCTCCTTTCCGATGCGAAAAGAAAGTGAAGCATTTGCAGTTTTAAAAAAAACAGGGTGTTCAATTTATCTTAATACAAGATCTATTTTTAAAAAGAGATTTCATTAAACAAAAATCTCTAGCGTTCATATTGTTTTTCGACAATGTTATAAAGATCAGTCGGGGCTAATATTATACTGTAGAAAATTGGGGTTAATGTATTACACTTTAAGAGTTGTTATTTATTTATGTCCAAAATTAACAAGAAAATGACAAATGATAGGATATATATTCTATTATAATTACCATATAGCAAACACTCAGAATGTAACAATATTTGAGAGGAAAAAAATCAAAACTAAAATGCCTAATTTTTCCAGTCAAAAACTGTACCACCGTGATATAAATCTTTTGATGTTACTTCGTTATTTTTTATGACACGATATTTTTGAAAATAGGTTATCATTAAGAAAGATTTAATATTCTTTTCTGCGTTAAAATAATGCAATAATATTAATCGTGTCATGATATATACAGCCTCAAATTTGTGGGGCTAATATGATACAACTTAAGAGGCTAATGTAATACGGGTGTCGGGCTATTTTGATACACTAAAAATTAACACGCAGACAACTGGAAGGGATTTTTTTATGTTTAATATTACATCAAAGGCGCTAAAATTCCGATTTGATGTTGATAAACTATCCAAGTGTTTATCTGAGAAAGAAAGACCAGGCGACAATTCATATAGATTTCCTCGTTCTCCTCCCTACTCAGGACATGGTGATTATCAATTGGCGGAAGCTTCTGCTGTTTCAGTGCAGTTACTGATTTTTCACTGGAATCACTATGAACCAGGCCTACAATAGGAGCTAACACCATCCCTTCAACTCCAGATATCAACTGTTCTCATCCAGTACTTTTGAGATAATACTGTTGGAAAAAAAATTTAAAAAACAGTAGCCCTCCAAAGAATAAGGAAGCGGTTAGACACAATAGCAGCAATCATTACTAGTGAAGAGTGGATCATTACTAGGAAAGAGTGGAGTGTTTAATTTACATTAATTTAATATCTCTTTTTAAAAAGAGATTTCATGAAACAAAAATCTCTAGCGTTAATATTTGTTTTCGACAATGTTAATAGGTATTTGTTCGCAATTTTCGAAAATTCAGATCGTTCGCCCAAAATTGAACGTACGCCACTTTTAAACATCTTGTGCTTCGAGGAATAGATTTACAGAAAAATTGGAGCTCTTTTTGAGGAAATTATGTAAATATGATGGGGTTTGGTGTAAAGTACCTTCAAAATTAAAAGATTCGTTTCAAATTCGAAGATTCGTAATATTAGCCAGATCGTTCAAGGAATGTCCATTTTGGTGAAAATCGTGTTTACTTTAGGCTCTAGAATTACTCACACGAAGACGGATTCACAAAGAGGTTTTTTGGAAAATCACTTTTTCGGGTTCAAAAAACAAGCGTTTTGACAGCCTTGTGTATAGAAAATAAAAGAACAATACCAACAATCCACTTTTTTCGAACTAGCTACTTACAAAACGTATTTTCTGTGAAAATTTCGACACTTCCTCCTACAGCATTACGTAACTCTCTTTACACGTGGAGGTAAAAATATTCCAGCGTTACTGGATTTGAACTCGGATCCCTGTAGTCCGTAGGTCTGGCTCGACCGCACTGTGCTATCACAGATATTTCCCAACACGTTGTCCAAGCACACTTATTACGAAAAGAATAGTTACGTGATATTCATTGCACTTAGATTTTTTATTAGAGGAATGTTCTACATGTTTAAAATGTATCAAATTCGCAATAACAATTCAAACGATTACAACCCACGCAACTACATAGCTCATTTTACTTAGAAATATTTTCAACCAGCAGCCGTGGTCTTTAGAACCCTCTGTGGAAGTCGTTGCCGGTCTTATCTTTCGGCGTATATGGCCAAGGTTGAATTACGTCACAGATGAAAGTTGCGATAACGCTAGAGCTCAACACGGCGCTTGCAGACGTTCTGAAGCCAGAATCGCAATAGGGGCATATTTATACGTGATTCTTAAAGACATTAACAACTAAAATAAGTAGTGGCGCCTCAAAACACATGCTTTATGTGATATTTATAATGGATACGAATGATTATAACTATACAATTAACCGCAAAATTGTTTCTACCCGCAAAAATTATTCTCCGTGGATGAGATTCGATCTTACGTGCCCAAACTTCTCCAACAGTGCGCTTACCTGCTATACCACAGAAACTCTTATAACTTTTGTCTCTCACAAAGATGATTTTAAACTGTCATGTATCACAGATTTGACTAAGAAAGAACGTGCGGCGTTTAGATGCTTGTGTTAACTACAGACGGACAGACAGACGCCAACATGAGATCTACACCATTCTCTTAAACGTTCTTGAGATTATGAAAAATAAATTAATCAAAACCGATGACGCCGCTTTTGAGAAATTTTTGAAAATATCTCTGGGGCTTTATGTAAAGTACCTCCCAAAATTAAAATATCGGTTTCGAATTAATGGGACCGTGATATCAACAAGATCGATTGGGTATTATCAATTTTGGACAAAATCGGTTGAACAATTTAACCCCTAGCGTTGTTCGCTGACGAAAGACTGATAGACAAACGTTTTGCCGTCATTCAATTTTTCGGTAACAACGATCCACAAAACATGAATTCTGGCTACACAACGCGTTAAAGGATTTCCCCCTAAATTTAGCAAATAAATTAATTCACTTTTTAGTTACAAGGATGGGACGGATTTTAAGCCGAAAATTCGCCGTATTTTGGTGCACGATTACAATACCTTTTCTTCTTACGACAGTAAGTTCGAGAAAGAAAAAATCAATAAAAACATATAATCCTTTTTTCCATTCCCATTTCCGTCTTCCTAAAGGCCTAATAAAATAGCCTGTCCAACATAAAATGTATTAACCCCTATGTTATTTTTCCTAGTTTACCAATCCCCGACTCAGTACAGGGGAGTGGAGGCAAAACTAGGAGAAGAAAAATCCCACACCACTAACACCTGGCTCTAGAGTCCCAACTGGGACAGGCAGCTGAAGAGAGCATCAACCTCAGAAGCGTCGGCAATGAGCGCAACAATGGATGCTGTGGGCAGCAACAATTGACGCTGCCAAAATTGGACACATATTTGCTCATCAATTCCTGTTAAAAGTGTTTTGTTTTTCAATTAGCATTGCTGTGATTAAATGTTCTTATAAGTCTTGTTTATGGACCACTAATTCGTGTTTCGAATACATAAAATTATTTTTGCCCGATCTCAAGATATTCTAAAATAATTCTTAAATATTATATTTTCTTTTAAATGATGACCTACAAGTACGACCAAACACATCATAATTAGTCTCTTCATAAATTATTTATTTATTTATTTATTTATTTTACGTCAAAAAGAACCAGTTAAAAAACTGCGTATGACGGGCTATGGGGAAAAGTGAATTGTGTGCACATTTTCAAAATTCTGTGATCCCTACACTAAATCATATACTACTTAAGTTTTGAATTTTGAAAGGGAGAAAAAAAACTCCCATGTAATAAAATCTATTTTCAAGGATAAATAAGCAATAAATTTTGAATTTTGAAAAGGAGAAAAAAAACAAAAAAAACTCCCATGTAATAAAATCTATTTTCAAGGATAAATAAGCAATAAATTTTGACTTATTACTTCCTGCCACGACAACGTGGAAACGATAATTTGAATAATTGTATTTCCCACTGAATTCTAGAAGACGTGCACAGAAAATGAAGTTACATTTATGTCCAGAAGCAAAACAAGGGGCCATCTCAGCATTTGCTCAATGGATCAGGGAAACTGGACGAAAAACCTGATCGAGATGGGGGTCATTGACCCGGAAGCTGTAGTACAATAGTTATTACAGGTTGTTTATACTCATTTATACAGTCCAAATGGTAAATAATGCATTATGTATCATTGTTAAAAATAATGTTACTTTTCTTGTGATGCTCAGTATAGTCTCTAATTGTTTAGAAACAGTTATGCAGCAGAAACGATTTCACTTGGGATTTAAACTTTTCTATTGAATTTAATCGTTTAATGTCATCTGGCAAAGTGTTGTAAAATAATGTACATGTATTGTATGTGAATTTTTGTAATGAGCTGTTGATACTGTCACCTGATGAATATGATTTCTACGTCGAGTGTTATAGTAATAGACTTCGGCATTTTCTGAAAATATATTCCCGCCCTTAAGCAAGTCATTTTTGACAAAAACCACTGATTCGTAAATAAAAAGACACGGTAATGGTAGAATTCCTTCCCGGCCGTTCTAACACATATTTCGAATTTGTTTATAAAATTATAAATTGTTGCAAAATTGTTAATTCGCTGTTTTTGGTTCTGAGACATCGCGAGACTCTCCCCGCTTTAGATTTGCAAAATTTGGAAATTGTTTATAAATTTGCAATTGTTGCAAATTTTTGTATTGTCTAATCTGAATGGCGTTTAAATGTGATGTAAAATTCCGGAATCCGTTCGGAGCTATTATATCTCGTTCTCGAGATATATGTAATTGTTTATAAGAAATTAACATCTTAGTAGACCCCATTTGTTTGTGCTTAATTCATTCGCGCTAGCAGAATAGCGTGGGATGGGCATACTGAAAAAACAATTCTCCAATGCCGCGCTTTTGCCTGCCACATACGCTTCAAATGCACTTGCTTGTAAACAAATTCTGTGGCCAATTTCATTATGCTAAATTCGTATTTTTACGGCGAGTATGAGCATAAATTTTATTTGGCTTTTATATTCTCTTTTAAGTCCTACAATTTGCAAGTCGATATATTTATCAAATAGGAAAGAAATTGATTATAAAAAAAATATTTTTCAAGGTGCATTACGCCCAAACAATTGTTTCTGTTTTTCTATCAAAGGGATGTTGAGCAACCGAATAACTGTATTATTAGATTTTTTAAGTCCCCTGTTAACACCGAGAGTCAGAAACTATTTGTCCCTCTTCTTAAACCATTACCATTAAAAAATAGGGAAACATATTGCATAGCTGTTTGCTATAAACTGCACTGGATTGGATGAAGGTAGGGTTTATTTATTTATTTATTTATTTATTTACGTCAAAAAAAAACAGATAAAACTGCGTATGACGTGCTATGGGGAAAACTGAAATGTGTGCACATTTTCAAAGTTCTGTGATCCCTACACTAAGTCATATACTACTTAAATTTTGAATTTTTGAAAGGGAGAAAAAAAAAGAAAAAAAAACTCCCATGTAAAAAAATCTATTTTCAAGGGTAAATAAGCAATAAATTTTGAATTTTGAAAGGGAGAAAAAAACAAAAAAACTCCCATGTAAAAAATCTATTTTCAAGGGTAAATAAGCAATAAATTTTGAATTTTGCAAGGGAGAAAAAACAACAAAAAAAACTCCCATGTAATAAAATCTATTTTCAAAGATAAATAAGCAATAAATTTTGGCTCTTATTACTTCCTGCCGCGACAACATGAAAACGATAATTTGAATAATTGTATTTCCCACTGAATTCTAGAAGACGTGAACAGAAAATGAAGTTACATTTATGTCCAGAAGCAAAACAAGGGGCCATCTCAGCATTTGCTCAATGGATCAGAGAAACTGGACAAAAAACCTGATCGAGATGGGGGTCATTGACCCGGAAGCTGTAGTACAATAGTTGTTAGAGGTTGTTTATACTCATTTATACAGTCCAAATGGTAAATAATGCATTATGTATCATTGTTAAAAATAATGTTACTTTTCTTGTGATGCTCAGTATAGTCTCTAATTGTATAGAAACAGTTATGCAGCAGAAACGATTTCACTTTGGATGTAAACTTTTCTAACGAATTTAATCGTTTAATGTCATCTGGCAAAGTGTTGTAAAATAATGTACATGTATTGTTCGTGAATTTTTTGTAATGAGCTGTTGATACTGTCACCTGATGAATATGATTTCTACGTCGAGTGGTATAGTAATAGACTTCGGCATTTTCTGAAAATATATTCCCGCCCTTAAGCAAGTCATTTTTTACAAAAACCACTGATTCGTAAATAAAAAGACACGGTAATGGTAGAATTCCTAGATTAATGAAGAGAGGCTTACATGAATCACGTGGGTGGGATTTGGTTATTATTCGTACAATTCGTTTTTGTAATCTAAAATCTGGGAGCTATAAGATGTATTTCCCCAGAATATTATGCCATATCTCAGGCGGGAATGAACATTCGCGAAGTATACACAACGAGCAGTATGAAGGCTGACTGAATTTGCAAGAATTCTGAACGCGTAGCATAATGAACTTAATTTTGTGTTCAATTCATTTAAATGGACGTTCCATTTAAGGTTTGACTGAATTGAGAGACCTAAAAATTTTGTTGCCTTAACATCAGTCAATGGTACACTGTTCATTTTCAATGGAGCACAGAATTGTTTATTTGATATGGAAAACTGCATTAAAACCGTTTTCTTTTCGTTTACTATTAATTTGTTATTTCGGAACCAATTTGAAACATCTGATATTGTACTATTTACGGTTTCTTTATTGCAAAGGATGTTCGTATCATCCGCAAAGAGAACCGTTCTTCCGTTTCGAATCGTCGAGGGCATATCGTTTACGTAAAGTAGGAACAGAATAGGGCCTAAAATCGATCCTTGAGGAACTCCACATGCAATGGGCAAAGAGTCGGAAAGGTGCGTACGTAATGTTCCATCATTCCAGTAAGGTATTTCAACTCTCTGAGATCGTTGTTTAAGGTACGAACATAACCAATCTAGAGCAATACCACGAATTCCATATGAAGGTAATTTGGAAAGTAAAATGTCATGATCAATGACGTCAAAAGCTTTTGAGAGATCTAAAAATAATCCAATAGGTGCCTCGTTTTGATCCAATGATGAGGCGACATCTTTAAGAAAAGAAAATATAGCTGTTTCCGTTGATTTTGATTTTCTAAATCCATGTTGGCAATCTGAAAGCGCGTCGTGTTTAGTGAGAAAGGTTTCCATTCGTACGTAAAAAAGTCTCTCTAATATTTTTGAAATAACTGATAGAAGAGAAATGGGCCGATAATTTTGAATTTAATTTTTGTTGCCTTTTTTGAAAAGCGGCTTAATTATAGCTGTTTTGAAAATATCTGGAAACGTTCCAGTGCATAAAGATGCATTAAATATGTGAGTTAACGGGTGTATAATGGCATACGCACAAGTCTTTAACAAAGAATCCGGGAATTCATCTAAACCGGACGAATATTTATTTTTTAGTTTACCGATTATTTTGAGAGTTTCATAGGAAGAAGTTTCGGAAACGAACATTGTGTCTAAAATTTTGGGTGAACTGTCTGTTTTTGAATTTTGTGGCTGAAGACCCTCAGTGAGATCGGCAGCAATTCTCGAAAAGTATTGGTTAAAGAGATTAGCCACTGTTGCCGGATCGTTCACATTTATATCGTTATATTTTAAAACAACATTCTCTACGGGTTTTCTAGTTGATTTGGTAGTATTTTTTTATTATATTCCCCATTGCTTTTGTTTTATTATTTGAGTTCAAAATATCCTGATCTTTTTTATGATTTTAGCCTGCCTTATGACTTTTCGTAACAATGTTTTGTATTTTTAAAGTAGATAAGGAAATCTTGAGATACGTCATGGCGTTTAGAAATAAAGTAGAGAGTACGTTTTTTTTACACGATGTTCTAATTCCTTTTGTGATCCAAGTATTACTTTTTCGTGAAATGTTTAATTTTCTCTTTTTAATAGGAAAGCATGAGTTAAAGAGAAATGAAAGCTTTGAGAAAAATAAATTATATTTTTCATTTGTGTCAATAGCGTTATAAACTGCCTCCCATCATTCTTTCAGCAAGTAGTCCATAATTTTATGTTAACTGTAGTAAATGCTCTGCACATGCGTGTTTTATTTATTGTGTCAGTATTTATGTTATTAGTAATTGTAAGAATTTGTGCATCGTGGTCACTGTAACCTAGATTATTCGTTTTTATTTCATATCTAGTTGTGGTTTTGTTAATTATAATTTGATCTATTGCTGTTTGTGATTTAAGAGTATTCCGTGTAGGTACGTTCACTGTAATATCTAAATTAAAAGAATGAATTAAATTGAGAAACTGCTCTTTTTCGTGGGATTCGCTCAGAAAATCAATATTGAAATCTCCACATACAACAATGGATTTAAAAGAGAGATTACTAATTTTGTTCAGAGTTATCTCTAGATTTTCTAATAAATTGAAATAATCTAAAGCTTGCTTTGTTGGAGGTCTGTAGATGCAAAGTAAGATAATTTTGACCGTAGTAAGATGCACGACTGTTATTTCAAAAACTTTTTCAACTGCATATAAATTGAATTCTGACAAGAAGGTGGAATCAATATTATTTCTGACATAAATACACGAACCTCCGTAAGCAGGGCATTTATTTGATTCCCTTATTCTACAATAAGATCCTGCAAGGTAAAAACTAGGAATTTGGAGTGTGTTTAGATCATTATGAGATAACCATTGTTCTGTAAAGCAAAGAACATCTATTTGACTGAGATCACACTGTAATGCTGCTTCGATAAATTTAATTTTATTTGAAAGAGATTGCACATTATGATGCATTATTTGAATCTTTTGCATGTACCTACACGGATGCTTTTCTGCTGCATGTGACTGTAGTTGCTATTTATTTATCTCATTTTTACCTCGAGTGCGTGGTCGAAGGAAGTTCCCAGCAGTGTTAGGAGGTGAGGGAGGTCCCAGCAGTGTTAGGAGGTGAGGGAGGGGTTACAGATGTAGGGGAATGAATAATGGGAGAGGTAGTACAAGGATTAGGTTCAGGGGATAAGGCAATTGGGTCCAAAGGGGTTCCGGAGGATAGAAGAGAACTAGGAGATGTAGGTGGGGATGAATCTTGGATAGGATACTGCTGAGGTGTAAGGATGTGTTTTGCAAGTTCGCTACCGAGTGCATGTTTTCCGACAAGGTTCAAGTGAAGACCATGCCGGGTGAAGTGTTTTTCTGAGAGAAAGTTAAGCTCAAATAATTTAACATGTGTGCCTCTCAGATGCAGTTTTAATTTGTTGTTTGCGTGTCTAATTTCTTTGCACAGTGTTGGTTTGTTGTACCAGAAGGACAGAGTCGAGATTACAATGTTCGTGTTTTGGGCGGCACCGTTGTAGTTTGTCAACATGTTGCTCAGGTGTAAAGTGACCACCCAAATTGATGTCATTCTGCCCTCCTATGATGATGTCTGTATCCCGTTTGGTGAGAGTTTTTGTGTGGGTGTCCAATTCACTGATCACGTCGGCAAACCTCCCGTTAGGTTTAAACACACACATGACAGAGAAATTGGATGGGAGTTTCCCACTGAGCAGGGAGGAGATTTGTCGCCCATGGCTATCTGCTAAAATTAGTACCTTTTTCGTGGGCTCAGTAGGAATGTCCTTGTTCTCTTGTGGGCCAGGTTGCGCAACTCTACGTGTCTTTGTTTCTTTGCGCTTGCTAGCCTGTTTGCGTCAGTTTGTGGGTGGACGTGTCGATGATGGGAGGGGGTAGTGAGGATTGGGAAGGCATGGAAAATCATTGTCATAATCTAACACAGCAAATCTGTTTTGAGTCATGATTGGTTGTGATGATTGTGTTTTTGCTTTCGCGGATGGACGGTTGAAAGTTTCTGCGGTGTTGCCTATTGTTGTCCAACCGTCTGAGGTTTGAACGACCTCTTCGAGCCTTCGGATATGTTCATCTAAATTTTTGTTTACGTGTGTGAAGGCTTTCAGAAGGTCGGCTTTGAGAGTGTACAGAGTAGAAAGTGTATAGCGAATAGTAGCCATGTCACGAATGCGTATCAAATGCGTGGCAAATATGAGAATAATTAGATGAGAAATCAGATTATGTGTCAAAAAGTTTTCCTAAATTAACCATTTAATTTACGTGTATTAAATTATTTAATTTAAGTTACGTATTTATTTAAAAAATAAAAGAAATGTAATTCTAATTAGTATTTAAATGTTATTGGTTAATTTCGAGTAGAGTTGAGTGTGTTTCCGTTAATAGATCTAAGCTGCAAAC